>RPOG01001791.1:0-65305 GCA_008086565.1 Thalassoma bifasciatum
CTACATCCTTTGGTTACCTTAGATTTCAACTTTAGATGGGAAACTGTGAGAAACGAAGCAAGGCGGCAGAAAAACAACAAAGAATTAGAAAGAATTTGACCTGAAAGCTCCTCAAAGTGCAGCCTGCAGCTGATAACACGGCTCGTTTGCATGAACATCATCACGCTCAAACCACGGAGCCTTAAAAACTCATTTGTGACAGAGTAAAATGTTGACTAATGTCTCTTGAGGCTTTAAAAGCTGTTAAATATCATTACGTGTTTTTTGTCCCTATCCATTTACCATTTCTGTGTTGTATGTAGAACAGGTGCATTGTGGGTAATATGTAATGGAATGCAAGTTTACTGTTATGGTTTTATAAATCTTAATGATATTTACCTCTGTAAAGCCAGCTTAATAGTTACAGGTCTTGAACAATTTCATATCTTTAGTTTCATCGTCTCCCTACTGTAGCAGAGTTTCTTTGTTCTGTTCATATCGTCTTGTACCATGCCTTGTCTTGTCATGTTATGGAGTTGTATTGTTTTGTATCCAGAGATGATTGAAGAGCCCCTCGAGTCCTGAGGCGTAAATCCACACAGGGGGCCTCTCAAACTCATGTCCTCCAAAACATGTTCATAATGACACCTAAAAATACTTTGCTGTTGTAGCATTAAACTTAACAACGATAACTCATGAATGTCCTTTGACACAGCTCTTCTACTAACCTCTACTTAGTTATATTTATTTATTATCATAATTATTTACTTGGGAACAATCAACCATGTGCTGAAGCCTGTATTGTGACACTGCGTTTACATTAACACGTAAAATAAAAAAATATAAACACCACAAGCACACAACATATGATAACTTCCATCCATGCACCCTAATATAACATTATCTGAGTTTCTTGCCTTTGAATTCCACGACTTAGCATTTGCAGTTTGACAGTTAAGGGCGCTGTAATGCTGGCCAACTCAACCATGCTGAACTCAAGCACAACCCCCCCTCTCCCCAAGCACTGTTCCCCTGCTGGTCAGTACAGCCAACGGTCACACTACTTCAATACGAACCAGACTTAAGCATGATTGCGGACACACATGGCCTGTTTACAAGACAGGGTTTCATCAGTCAGCACAATGGGTAACACAAAGAATATGGCTGTTACTTTTTGGCACCCCAACTATTGTTTAAAATGATTGCAGAGAGGTGCAGCAATCATACGTCATGGATTATGCAACATGTCTTCACTGAGTCTGTGAGGTTGTGCTTGTGCAAGAAGCGTACCGCGCTGAAGCACACTTCTATAAAGCGTTCACTTCTGGTCACATTGGCCAAACAAGCTCGACTTTAGGGTCGGAGCGAGCCTAAATATGGCATGGATGACTTTATCAGCCTGCTAGCTGAGTGAGCAAGTTGGGTGCAGGTGTTTTTAATGAACACTCAACAGGTTCAGGACAGACTGGGCTGTTCTAAACTGCATTAGTTTCTGTTGGCTGTTATTTGTGCTGTGTACCTCTTTCCTGTTATGTATTCCTTTTTGCACTTTTTCCCTCTGTTTCTCACTGCCTCATAAGTTAGGTTCTCCTCATTTCCAAAGGCTCCCTCACTTGTTTTAGTTAGACACACTGCTACCTGCTGTGAGACCCAGAGGTGAGGGTGGGGCCTCTTTAGGGAGCTTTACACAGGTCATTGAAAACTCTCCTCCCTGTCACTGCACTGTAGTGATTCAAAGCTGTTCAGCTCTTAGGGGCCCCTTCTGGCTCAGGGCCCCAAGCACTTGCCTGCCCCGCCTGTATGGATGCCACCGGTTGTCTTGTAAGAATTTTGTCATGCTGCAGTGTATTGTATAGTATCACGATGTGACCATTGATGTTGTATTAAATTATATCCTACTGTTGGACATTGTGTCATGTAGTATTGTTCTGTATAGGGTCGAGTGTTAATTTTGTCCTATCATTCTTGATGTTTTAAATTGTGTTGTCTCATACTGTAACTTACCTTGGTGTGGTATTTAGTTTCATTTGATATTGCAGGCTGTGGTCCTTATCAGTGTTTTTTTATGTTTCAGATTGTCTTACCATTTAGCAGTGGTTTTCACACATAGGGCAGAGATACAGGAGCATTCAAGTAGTCAGAGGCTTAAGAATCTGTTGATACACATTCACAATTTAAAGCACAGTTGTAATATTTTAGCCATGAAAATGACAACTTCATTTGATGTGAGTTAGTTGATGTTTCCTTGCAAGGAAAAAGTTATTGTGCAGAGGCAGTTTTTAAAAAAAAATGAAAAATTGAAAAAAAGACATGTTATTCAGCAATGATTTTGAATATTTTTTTCTATTTTCTGCAAGATGTCACAAAGTGGAGCAAAAGTTGTGTATAAACTATTGGTGAGCATTTCAAATAAATTAGGCCTTTGCATGTTTGCAAGTGGACACATATTTAGATATAGAGAGAATGTGGCTGGCAGAGAAGAGTAGAAGATCATTTCAGCTATGATAGGGAAGCACTGTGAAAAAAAGGTTGGGAACCACTGCTATGAGGTATCAAATCCTATGGTGTTGTATTGGGTCTTAAAAAACTGTGTCATATAGTGTCATACTGTTTTGTGTCGTTCAGTGTGAAGTCAAATTATGGAGGTCATGGTTTGACTTACAGCCAAAATACGTTATATGCACCCTTGGTCCAGCTCTGTTCTGATCAGATTAATTTCTATTAAAGTCAATGTGTTAATTCACACTAGATCTGCTTGGTTGTGGTCCTGCTGCGTCTCTGCTCCAGCAGGTCACAGCAGATAAGCAACCATCCTCGTTTTACCAGATGCTGAGCTGTGACCTGTCAACTCACCAAAGGACAGAATTATCAGGATAGGAAGTCATCCATGGAATCTACCAAAAAACACCCTGTGACTTTCAAAATAAAACACAGTGTGTCAAAGCCAGACTGTATTTAGCTTGATTACAATATCAAACCAACATGATGAGAAGAATCCGATCAGGAGTGAACAGGTTTGAGGTTTTACATCGTACCAGGAATGGGTACGGTTTTACAACTCCAGCTGTCTGGTGTTCTGCAAGGTGCCAAGCTGATCACACAGCCTGTGTGAGGTGATGGATGAGAACACGCAGTCAACACGCAACGGAGCAGAGCTGGATCAGAGACACATTTCCAGAGTTACTTTGGAGGCAATGTCGTTGAAAGTGCTTTAAAAAATAAATATAATAATTATTATTATACCTCCATAGCAGATCATACTTCAAGAGAGTCTTCTTGTCCTAGTTCAAGCTCCTTAAATTTTACCTTATTAAAAATTACAGTCTAAGATTAACTCTTGTAAAGTATACTTATGTGTACCAATGCATAAACATTGCAGTTATTACAAAAATTGAACTTTTTGAAGAAATAAAAAAATCAGATGTTTACTTTATCACTTATTACTTTCACTGTCTACAAAACAAAATGCCGTTCAAATGTTTTGTAATAAATGGACAGTGTGTATTACAATGAAGATTCAGGGTGTGAAACATGAGGAGTAGGACAGGTCCATGAGTAAAGGATATCTCAGTAAGAACATGACTGGTTTTAAAAGTGGCTTGTGTTCTAGCTCGAAACCTTCTTGTAAATATTTTGGGATGATTGTTTCTTCTTTTTAAAACTGAACTGTCAGACAGCTGAGAAAAGGATTGCTGTTGTTTGGTGAAATTTCTTTCAGGTTTTTGGAGCATATCTCAATGATTTATTTGAGACTTTTTTAATAGATGTTTAATTACGGAGGAAAGATGCTTTTTTGATCACTTTGGATGCAACTCCCCATTTTTTTGTGATAGGACTCTGCATTCTTATAGTGAAGATTTTCCACCTGTTTACACCCAAATATGTGTGTGTGTGTGTGTGTGTGTGTGTGTGTGTGTGTGTGTGTGTGTGTGTGTGTGTTCCTCTGTGTGTCTGTGTTTGCCTGTCTGTCCATCAGCCAGCCAACAAGAGGGCAAGAGAGTCCTGGCAGCAGCAGAACTGTAACAGGAAGCAATCACTTCAGCAGCCAAATGACTATCCAGAGGCTTCAGTCATGTTCATGGCTGGAGCCGCGAGGATGTTGCACAGCTTGATACTGAAGACATTTCAAGTCCATTTTTAGAGTTTCAGCTGAATTGAAGTTCCCCTCTTACTTTTATTTACCCAAATGAACCACAGCACACTCTGTCTATATCCTTCAATTATCACAACCTGACCTGACCCAACCTGTACATCTCTGTAACCCCTCTTCTGTGCGTGTGTGAGTGTGTGTGTGTGCTGCTGTGGTCACATCATCACTTGTGACAGGGGTCATGAGGGGTCAAGTGGGGTCATGAGTAGTATCCTGACATCCTGCCAGTCTAATCACCTGTTTATTTTTCTAAAAAGTAAACTCAGATCCACTCTGGTGGAAGGAGAGAAAGTAAGAAAGTGAAAGTGAGAGGAAAGGTTGATTAGGGTTCAGGTTCATTATGATTGATCACTGACATCATGCAGGGATGGGTCCCTGGTATTAAATGATATCTATTAGTGCAAAGCCTGGGGATGCATGGTTGCTGTTGATTACATCTTTTTTTTTAAACTTCAACCTGTCTTTAGATTAGACAATAAACTTAGTTTAAATTATTCGAATCCTCTGAACTTTATTTGGAAAAACAAGTAGAAATGTGAAATAAATGTGTATTTAACTTTAGTGTCCTTTGGGTGCATGGTGCAGCCATTAAAAAACAGAGACCTGAGCTCAAATATTGCCATCCATGCTGGATTACTTGGTTCAAGCGTAGCTCTAAAAAAGCAGGAATGGTAAGTTAGTTAAATTGTTGCCAAGTTTGGGGAATTTTCTTACTTGAAATCTACACCTGCTGGAAATTAAAAGACAACACAATACATAAAGGATTCATAAACAACATTTTTGATTAAAAGATAAGAAAAACGTTTTCATTACTCTATGCAACAATTTTTCAGCCACTTAAAAAAATCGTGTAAGAAGCTGTCCATGGAGATTTCGAGGCTGTGCAGTAATGTAGCTCTTTGCTGCCCTCTTTTGGAAGGTGCATGTTCCTGCTTTGTTGGCTTGTATTAACCAATCTTTACCACACAGTGGTGCTAGATCACAACTGTAACACAGGAGATAATAGGCAGGTGAGGTTTGATGAAAGTATGCGTCAGGTTTAAAGTTTATATTCATTTATTCACACAAATGAACAAAAATTAAAAGAAAAAACAGCAACTGTAGAGCAATTTGGTGAAAATTATAGCAAAAATGTTGGTGTGGTAGAAACCTGCTCATGGCTTTTATGTGAGGCACACCAAGAAAAAAAGAATAGAAGTTGATCCCCATTAGAGAAAATTCTGTCTCACAGCAACTAACAACAACCAAAGTCCAAAACTGCAACGTTCAAAAAAAAGGAAAGGAAAAAAAGAAAAGGAAAATGAAATAGTAACAAGGACTTAGGCTATGATGCAAAAATCTGAAATTTATGGAGAAAAAAAAAAGAAGAAGAAAAAAATAAAACTTTGGCTTTTTTCTCTAGAACAAAATAAGCAAAACAGAACAAATCAACAAATCGTTAACAAAACAAAAAAAGAAGAAGAAGAAGAAGGGGAAAAAAAGAACATTTAATATGAAGTTGAAGTGCACGTTGACAGTATATTTTGGATATTGAAAATATCTGAAATAACCTGTTGATAATATATAACTTGGAAACAATCTGAATATCAAAGTTTACTTACAATCACAAAATTTGAATAAAATAACATGGAAAATATTTTTTTCTGTCATCGTACATTGTAGATGTAAATTCAAATCCAAACTCTGTCAGTGCAAGAAGATAAAACAAAAAACCCAGTGAAGACTAAATATTAAATACAAACAATGAAATAGAAACACATGCAGCATTGAAACTTCTGCACTGTACCTAATTATTGCACTTCTTATTCAAGTCAAGCTTTTTATATCAACTGCATTTATTGTTTTTGGGCAATAAAAGAAAAGAAAATGAATCATCTGGTAGTTTACCTTAATGCTATCTGAAACAAGTGAGTGAACTGCCTTAGCTTTAAGTTTATAAATAGTTCATAAACAGGTAATGTAAATAGTCATGTTACTCAACCATTTTACTGGAAGTGCTTTCAAATAGTGACGTCTATAACGCTGACAGACACAGGCAGTATTTAATCTTCTCTCTGTAATTTGAATATGATAATGTTGGAGGAGAGAGGAGCTTCATCCACATAGTTTTAATATCAGACGTTCATCTTGTGGTCACTGGGGCTTTTGTCAGGGTTCAGCAAAAACAGCATATGTCCCTCTCTGTAATGACTGTGCAGTAAATACGGAGCGTGTGTGTGTGTGAACAGTCAATAAGTGGAAGTAAATATTGACCACGTAGGTGACTGTTTGTTGCCGACCTTTAAGTGTGATCTACACAGAGACACACACACTCCTCTTTGTGAGTGTATGCAGAGTAAATAAATGGCAGTGAACACTTGGCCTATTCTAACTTTCTCTTACTTTAGATTTAACAGCAATTTAATTCGTCTCACAACTTATCTAGCAGTAGCATCATGTGTTTGAGACAGTTTCAGGTTGTTTTAGTGTTTATGTCTTTTGTATTTCCTTGTTTTTATAAAGAAGGACTCTTTTTCAGACCATCCTGACCTATTTAAACAGAGCCTCTGCGCCCCACTCCATGTTTGTTTCAAAGCAGGTTTTTTCTTTCTCAGAACCACTTGTTGAATATTTTATCACCAGCAGGAAGAAGGAGGGTCCAGTTACAGAGAGATGACTGACTGCAGGACAGGAGAGCTCCAGAGAATGCAGCTCCAGCTCCACCTGCACAGGTACAGGCAAAAAGGGACGGTGATGGTCATTAGATATTCAAAAGTACAGATACATGAGAGGTAGGACTCTGCTGTGATCAGGAGTGAAGCAATGTGGCAGTGACACGAGCAGAATGACTCAAAGAATCTGTTTTAGAGGTATTTTAGGCTGAAATAATCCACACATCCTGTTGTAATGAGATCTCCAGCAACAGCATTTTAGCGTCTTTCAGCTGCTTGTTTTGGGGTCACAAGCAACTTTTTCGGGATACTCTTAACCTCTGGGATTGCCCCCTCTGACAGGACTTTTTTCTGCCTCTTGGTCCATACATGTCTAAGGCCCTGTTTACACGAGAGCGGTTTTCGAGTGAAACATGAACATTTTGTTGCATTTTAGCTTCCCGTTTACATGGAAACAGTGTTTTCACAAACTTTTAAAACGCCGTTTTCACTGTCTCCGTAGAAACACTAGAGGTGGGCGGATTGATCAAAAATATCAATATATCAATATACCAATTTTGGTATGGATATCAATCATTACTTATGTGATGAGATCGATACTACTTTCACTTTCTCTTCTTTATGTGCGCTCCTCTCACTCACTTTGCTTTGAGCACTCTGCTGAATATGTTATTTATGTTATATAGATACAAATCTCTTAGACCAACACCCAGTTCAAGTTGTTTTGCACTGTTGTTCTTCATCATCAGTAAATTGCTGTTTTTTGTTATTTTTTTTTACATATTTTTGTGTTTATGTAATGGTTCATCTACCAGTATGCACAAGCTGTTCAATTAATGATATATGAAACACGAACAGAAATTAGTTCCTGTCATCCATAGATATTCAAATTTACTGTTTTACAACAAAGCAGAGAAAAAATTAAAGCGCTTGATTATTTTTTGACTGAAAATAATAGTTTTACTTACTTTCATTCATGAACAGAAACAGTAGTTTTAGTGGTTGTGTGTTAATTTGATTAACTTTGACACACTGTTTTTCCATGTAAAAAGTATCAGTGTCAGTATTAATATTGATGATACTGACCCTGTATTTACTTGGTATTGGATCAATACCAAATTTTGCAGCAGAGAATCTCCGCTGTGCCAGGCACAAACCACAAAACAACAACAGCGACCTAATGTTTTGTACTTCTACCAAAACGTGCATTTACTGCACTATCTGCAATTAGAGAAGATGTTTTAAAATAAACTCCAGATGATGAGCTCACCTCTTCTTCTGCCTCTATACTGATGTTGTGTATACAGCTCCTACAGTTATATCGCCATCCAGGGGCCTGACATGTGTACTACAGTGTTTTAAGTTCTTCAGCGTTTCCGTGTAGACGCAGATTTTTTTCATTGCATTTTCCTGCATTTCAGGGTGAAACACTGTGAAATGCTATCGTGTAAACGGGGCCTAAAATTGCTGCTCCCTCCTGTGGTGTTCCTCAGGGTTCTGTACCGGGCGATTTGTATAATTGCTTTGTTTTCCTGCCCCTGAGTCACATTATCTGAAAATTCACTGTTATGCTGATGATATCCAGCTATGTGTAGTTGAGGCCTGATGACAAGGGTAAACTGATTATTTTACTTGAGTTTTCGGCTGCCATTAAAGACTGGATGGCTCACAACTTCCTGCAGCTAAACAGACAAGATGGAGGTCCTCATAAATGTCTCGGATACTCTAGCTTCCAAGTTTCTTCTGTGTATAGATCTCCTCTCTTCTGCTGTTCAGTCTAAACTCAGAAATCTTTACGTCATATTCAAAACCAAAAACAACTGTTTAGACTTTTGTTTCATCCTGTCTGGACTATTGAAGTTCACTTTTTACCTACCTCCATCACCTTCAATCAGTCCAGAATGCAGTTGCTGGGCTTTTGTTCCAAGTCTCAGGTCCACGACTCACATCACGCTGTTTTATCCTCCCTGCACTGGCCTTCAGTTAAATCTAGGATTCATTTTAAAGTTCTTCTTTTTGTGTACAGAGCTCTGCATGGTCAAGCACCCAAATACATCACTGACCTGCTCCACCTCCACCTCAGCAGTAGGTCACTCAGGTCCTCTGGGTCGGGTCCTCTGGGTTGTCCCTTGAGCCCATCTGAAGACAAAAGGAGACAACACTTTTACAGAAGTGACTTTGGCAACATTGTGGAATGATAACCCTGTAAATATTCCTTCAGCTCTGTTGACACTTTAAAAAAGTTTTTAAGACACATTTATCCAAGCAAGCCTTTGATTCTCCTTGTGCAGACTAAAATATTAATTAGAGGGCACTTCAGCGTATTTTGGCTCCTAAGAGGACTGTGTGTTTTTGCTCCCAGGAGGGCAGTTTATCATGTTTTAACCAGCCAAAGAGGCAGATTAGTGTGTTTCAAACCAGCCAGGATTCAGCATTTATTTAGTCCCTAAAAAGGCCACTTAAATGCTTGAGTTTCAACAATTGGGCCACAAAGAAGGGAGACAGCCCCCCTCCTGCCCCCACTGTGCACGCCACTGTTGGAGATCTGTTATATGGACAAGATTCTATACAAAATGAGATAGAACACAGATAGATAGATAGATAGATAGATAGATAGATAGATAGATAGATAGATAGATAGGTACTCAAAACTGCAAATCCAAGCAAGTATTTACTCTTATTTTCAATTTTAAAAAACGATCTTATTAGATTCGTCCAGAAAATGTCTTTCAGGATATTAACCCCTTAGTTCCCACCCAATTCTGGCCTATATGCCATAAAGCTTATAACTGAAGAACCATACGGTCAAAATTCATCAGTGACACCTCATTTTAAAGATTTAAGTCTCTAGTTTAAGAAAATGCCAAGTTTTTAAAGTCCACATCAGGATAAATGCAGCTGAAACACCGTCAAAGGCGGGCCAGTGGGAACTAATAAGGGGCTAAAATTGCTTGCATGGAGTGAAAAAAAAACTAACAATAGAAAAGAAAAAAAAATCTAGTCAAGTGTTTTCATTCAGAAAATAATTCTTCAAGACATATGACAAAAACATTTGTCTCATTTTTACAAAGTCCATGCAATTCAGGCAACATTTTTGTGTTAATAACTTGAAATGAGATAGAGACTTTTCAGGTGAATGTTGCCCATTGAGTCTAAAAAAAACAGATTATTATTTATCATGATACCTCTATAATTTATGCAGGGATTTCCCCCCAATTTTACTATATGCCTGAAAAAGATCCTGTAGATATTTAGATGTATGACACACATATTGAAAAATATTGAAAAGTATGACTTCAAGCCAAGCGCCCCAGATGTACATACACTGAAGATGTTTTTTTATCTTTTTAATCCATAACCGTATGGATTGTTAGTTATTAATTTGTGACCATAGAGTTAGTCACTAGAACATACCAGGAAGGAAAACGTTCTCTTCTTTTACTACAAGACCTGATACCTTGTTTCCTCAGAGCTGCAGGTGAAGTGAACACACCCCCTGTTTGAGCTGACTCCGCCCACTTTCTGCATACCTGTATATAGTGACACCTGTAGCATAAGCAGCACAGAGCCTCCTCTGGACTCTACTCTGCATCATCTGAAGAAAAAGCTGGTAAGTGGATTTTTATTTTAATTCAGAATTTATTATCAACACTGCAAAGCAATATATTTTAGGTTTATTGTGCTTTATCCTTCTGCTGAATTTTATCTTTATAATTATGGAAGTTAAAGCAATCCACAAAGTCAAAAAGGCATTTCCCTCTTTCCTCAAGCAAATTGATCTTATTTCATGCTCTCTTTAACTCAAAGTTGTCATCACAAGTATTCATCTGTGAGAGAAGAGATGATAACGAAATATAATGACAACCCATTTCCTGCTGAACAAAGTGTCTCCTTGTGTCCCTGGAATTCACTCTGAATATTTTCCCTGATCATTTCCCCAAAGCTCTATCTTTCATCTGAACAAGGAGCTGTCTGTGCGCTGCTCGCTCCTTTGTAGAGTTGTGGGAACGGTGTTGCGAGGATCAGGTGACACAGAGGTAGAGAGGCTCCCTTGACTGCTAACACACAAAAGCAGGCATGCGCGAAGGGGACAAGAATACACACATACACACACACACACACACAAAGGACAATGATGCCCTGTTAATATGACACAAGGTTATGTGACATGACAATAGTGGTTGTGCTCAATATCACTCAAACATTCTTTGTTTTTGGGCTGAATATGATTTTAATATTCTTTAACTGCTTTTGTTTTCTAGAACGCAACTCAGTTTTACTTCACTTTCAAAGACATTTGTTGACAAAATTAATCATAAACATCAGAAAAACAACAAAATTGCTTCAGATCCTGCTTTGTTCAGCTAAAGTTATGCAATATTCTACAGTATAGATTTCATTTCCTTTATTGAAATACTTTTTATTTTCTAAAGCCTCTTTTTTCTGCAGTGCCATGAATTTTCAATGCCACTTATTCTTATTATTAAAGTAAAAGAGAAACATGAGAGTGTTCTCCCTGTTCCTGGGAGATGTATCTTTGACTCCAGCTCCTCAACTACATTTTGAATCTACATCAATATGAGTTTCATCTGAATTTAAAGGGAGCTCAGATCGACAGACTAAAGTGGCTCTGACCTTAAGGAAAAGTCCTCTCCTCATGAATCCGTATGCTCTTTTAATGACTCCTTTTTCCATTTTCTGGGGGCGTTTATTCGTCTAAGATATAAGGCCCTTCTTGGGCTTAAGTCTGGTTCAGTGCTCAGACGAAAAAGGCATTTGCTCAAGTGCTTTAAAGAGCGCCTCACAGCCAGAGCTCATGTTACATTAGCTCTGAATAACCGCAGTCGAGCGGCTTTTGAAGAGGTTCTGCATTTTCCTTATGAATCTTAAGAAGCTGAGATCATGTGTGATTATTTTTCCTATGTGCTGCAGCATTTTCGATTCACCCAGAGTTCCTTTCTTTGTTTTAATCAATCATTAATAGGATAACATACATCATGATAGATGAAAAAGTACAATTCAATGTTTTTTCCTTCCTCAGGAGCTGCCTCCACAGTTATACCAGCAAGTTAAAAGTTTAAACTATTCCTCATATTCGCATTGGGACATCACCATCACCCCTCTGTTCTTCCTCACAGTCCCCCCATCATGGCCTCCAGCATGTCAGTGAGGAGTTTCTCCATGAGCCGTCAGCCTTCCTTCTCCAGCCGCTCTCTGATGGACACGGGCCGCTCTCGCTCCAGGGCTTCAGTCTCCTTCGCAGCAGCCAGCCCGCTCAGCCGCTCAGCCTCCATCAGCCACGATCTCAACGGGCCGGGCAGCCTGCAGCTCAATGGTATCCACGGCAACAGCACCAACGACAAGGAAGCCATGCAGAGTCTCAACAACCGGCTGGCCAACTACCTGGACAAGGTGTGAGACTTTAAAGATAATGTTTATTTACCAGCCAGCAGCCTGATGAGGTGGGGGATGAAATTATTTACAGCACGCTTGAATATGTTTGCTTTTATTTCTTCAGGTGCGTTCTTTGGAGCGCTCCAACGCAGACTTGGAGATGAAGATCAAGCAGCTGATGATCGACCGCATTCCCAAAGGTCATGACCTTGACTCCATGATGGCACAAGCTCATGCTGTGGAGCAAGAGGTAAGTCCAGGTCTAAGTCTAGGTCTAGGTCCATTTATACACTCTGAGACACATTAATCATTAAAGCACACTGTGATAGCAACTGTGACTGTTTTACATAGACAAATACTGATGGACATGTTTGAATCCTAGCAGCCTGAGCAGCCTGTGCTTCATCTTTGAGTCAACTTCTTTGAACCAAACCTTGGAGTTAATGATTATTTTAAAGACACAGTTACAGTTTAATGCAGCTGGAATGTGTCTTTGACTTAAGCAATCATTCACAGCACTAATATAAAGTTTAAATTCTCTTTTCTGTTGTTTCATTAGAGGCCTGTTTAGGACTTTAGGACTTAGTGAGTGATGGTGCTAAGTCTCACTTTTATATGTTTACCTGTACATAATCCACACTAAAAAAAAGCAGCCATCATCATAAAGAAAAGTAGCAATAGAGATGGACTGTTTGACAGGAAAGAAGGTCAGAGCAGAAGAAAGCTGAACATGAGAGTTATAGAGAAGAGGCTAAATCACAGAGTAAGCTGTTTGTGAAAATGTTCTTTCCAACCCACATGCAGTCAGTGGTGTGTACAGAGGGTTTCTTTTTAATTTAAAAACAAGTGCTAAGTGTCTTCCTGGTTGGTAAAACCCACAAAATCCACACTTAACTTCCCCCTTGGCTGGTTGAAGCATAAAAAACTGCCCTCTTGGGTGGTGAAAACATAGAAAACTGTCCCATTGGGAACAAGAACATGCTAAAGTGCCCTCCTGGTTGTCAAAACCCATGAAACTGCCCTCGTGATAAGAAAAAAACACTCTATACTCCCCATCAGCTGGTTAAAACATGATAAACTGTCCACTTGGGTGTTAAAACCCATGCTACAGTGCCCTTTTGAGAGCAAAACTGCTCTCAAAAACACTTAGTGCTCTCTTCAGTGACAAGAATGCGCTGTATTTGCCTTTTTCCTTTTCACCTCTGCCCCTCAAGAAGTCAGTACACGCCACTGCATGCAGCAGATATACTGCAGTGATCTGTTCAAACCTAAGAGTCTATCAACGAAATAAAAAGCCAGGTTACGTTTGCTCTGCTTGGTGAGGTTGTAGTAGGTAGATGAGCACTGGTAGGACATAACCAGAATTCACTAATGTCACACAATACAGGCACATCTCAGAGCACCTGGCTGTGATTAACGCTAAACAGATAGACTGCTCACCTTCTGGACACTAAACTACACTACTACAGTAGTTTGTTAAGTGACACGTTTGAAATACCT
The DNA here is from genome assembly GCA_008086565.1 of Thalassoma bifasciatum. Lineage (NCBI taxonomy): Eukaryota > Metazoa > Chordata > Actinopteri > Labriformes > Labridae > Thalassoma > Thalassoma bifasciatum. The sequence goes on from RPOG01001791.1 coordinate 13,675, forward strand.
ATAAAAAACTAATACCTGAACACAAAAAATACATAATGTCAGTGATTTTCAGTTATTGGGATCATACACACTTCAGCCCATGTGCAACACAACCAAGATTCACTGATGATACACATGACTGACATGTCTCAGAGCACCAGGCTGTGATTAGCACTTAATATAGCCAGCTACTAAACTACGCTACAAACTTACAAAGTTTGCTTGTTGTCATGATTCAAACCATATCGTGAAGTAACTAAAAAGACACAACCTTCCTGCCTTAGAAGATCTTTTCTCCTTTCATTTGCTTCCAAAACAAATGCACATCTGGGAAAGTCATGTATTTACAACAGTGGATCATAGTGGTTATGGGAAATTGAGTTTTTGTTCTGAAAAAACATGATGAATTCCACCCAAAGATGTCACTGCAACCAACGTCAAACAGATAAACCTCACTTAGACTTTACATAGAGTAAAATGTCATCATGTAAAGTTTCAACCATAGAGGGATGCAGTGTGAAGACTTTTAGCTTGCTTTTTTTAGGTGAGGAAGAAAACCCTGGAAAACGCTCGTCTCATGTTGGAGATCGATAATGCTAAACTGGCTGCTGATGACTTCAGAATCAAGTGAGTGACATCCATGATCACAGTTCAGTGTTGAGTCTTTGAATTGTGTTTTACTACATTAGCATCATGAGTTGTCATGAGTTTACACAGGTCTGTGACTCATCAGCTCGGAGGAGTGAAGCACTTATGTTTGTGCATCACAACACATAAAGCAGAAGACCTGAACTTTTTTATTGTCTTTGAAAAGAAAGTAAACACACATCAAGTGTTGAGTTTCTGCTGCTCTTTTTGACTTTTCCAGGTGGGAGACTGAGATGGTGATGTGTCAGTCTGTGGAGAGAGACTGTGTTGCTCTGAAAAAGGCAAAAACCGACCACGAGCAGATCATCGCCTCTCTGAGAGGAGACCTGGACAGTCTGAAAGAAGAACTTTACTTCCTGAAGAAAAACCACGAGGAGGTATTTTTCTTCACTCTAACCACCTGTCCTCTTTTCTCCTTCTTTGTCCACAGTAAGACAGCATACAGCTCTTTTAACACTCTGTGTTATTGTGTCCACTTTGGCTGCTCCATTCGTCTACATTTTCCTCATCTCGTTTTCATTTTTGGCTCTGTGACCCGTCCTCACAAACAACAAGCTGTTTGATATCAGACTGACCTCATTTGCTGGACTTAAGAGGTGCTTTTAACAGCCTGAGGGGAGAGGAAAGGACATGGAGGGAGGGGTTAGAGGGAGAGAGGTGGTCTTATGGTTACTGTAGACAAAAGGAGCAGGTAGATCCGGTTTCCAAATGGTGTCTTTCTGTCTGATCAGCTGATCAGAGGTGCGTGGAGAGGGAACTAAGATAAACTTACCCTGTCAGTAAAGCGAGCATTGTTACTCTACTTATCAAAGGGGGGTCAAAACAGATCCAATTATGAGGAAATGAAGAGTTCGATAACAGAGCTTTGTAAGGAAAAGTGATGTAAGAGAGTTTAAATCAGATCTGGTCTGGATCAGAGGCACTTTAAGAGCATCTAATATTAAGCTGGTGCAGATTTAGAGGGAGGTCTTTAAGGATGAAGTATTTTAGATCAGCTTGTCCTCTTGCTTCAGTATCTGATGGGGGTCTTGTGCTTTTTGAACCAGTTCATTGTGGGGCCTGAATGACTCCTTATCTACCCTCATCTACACAATCTGTGTCAGCTCTTTATGTTGACAATTACGACTTTTCTCACACAGGAATAGAAAGGTAACATCTCTGGGGGTTAGCTGGGAAACAGGTCACATTTCTCCCATGCATCCCCTCTCCCCCACACTGCAAAAACTGAAAAGTAAGCAAGCACTCATGTCTTACTTTAAATGAAAAATGTCTTTTTGTTGTCAATATGAGACAAATTTGCCAGATCAGTCCAGAAGAATATCTAATTTCAAGTTATTTAAAGACAAGTATATGATTTCTGAGTTGTTTGTAATGGGTATAATAAATCTACCAACAGGGTAAGAAATAGTTTGGTGTCACTTTACAGGTCCACAAATGGCATCGTAGTTGGGCAATAATTAGACAAACTATTGATGTTATTCGGTTTAAATTACTTACAAATGTAATAACAATTGGGTGAAAACAGGCATATTGCTTCTTCAAAACAATGCCTAAATTCAACTGTAAGCACAGTAAAACTGGTAAGGCAGTATTTTTTCCATTTTTTTTTGTAATATACTCTTAATGTCTGGGTTAGTCTGTGGCAATAAGCAAACATTTTAAATCAAATCACTATTCACCATAATATGTTTAGTGTTTATTTCAAGTAAAGTGAGTCGGTGTACCATAATTTCCATCTTGTTTCTGTCCAGTTTCTACAGCAGATCGCTGATTCAAGAATTTAGCGGCTTTTTTCTCTTCGATGTTGGTAAAATTTTCTATACATTTTCACAGCTGTGAATTGTGATTTTAATACAAAATATATTATTTGCTTATTGTCACCAACGTACCTTGAAATTTAGAGAAAATTTCAAAGAAATTGGAAAAATCTGGAATATAGCAATAGTGGCTTGTTTTCAACTAAATTTTATACATGAATTTAAAGAAGTTAAGTGCAAATTTTCACCCAATTGTTGAAAAATTTGTGAGTATTTTCAACAAAATAGAAACCAAAGTTTATCTAATTATCTATTATCCAACTTTAATGAAATTTTTGGACCTGTAAAGTAAAGTGTTACCAAAAGTTCCTTGTGCAAAGACATTATTCTAATTTCAAGAAACTTGATGAGAATTGTTTCTTACCCCAACAGCAGAAATTTTTTAATTGTTACAAGCAAGTCGGCATCATTTTTGTCTTTTGATATCTTGAAACAAGATGAAACAAGACTCTTCAGGTGAATGTGACTCATATTAAGTACAATTAAGATGATTTTGTTTTTCTAGAAATAAGACAAGCATTTGCTTTGAGTGCAGTTTTTGCAGCGCAGTGACATCATTTAACCAAACTGTCCAACCAAAGCTGAAGCAATGTGTATAGAAGCATGAAAGCAGAGAACAGCACATTGAACTAAAGTGAGCAACAAAACTCAATGAGAGAGAGTGAAAGAGATCCAGAGCAGGAGTGAAGGCTCCATGTGTGGGTAAGACGAGCTCTGCTCCATCAACTATTGATGAAGAACGTCTAAATTATGAAGATGTCCTCACCTCTGTCGACCTGTGGTGTAGGATTCTGTGTAGCACAGATGTCAAATACCCTGACAAAACAATACTTTTCATTTTAATTCACACTCATGGTCTGACTCCGGGCTTTAGTTTCAGGTTTACAGGCATGTGGTGATACGGATTGTTGAAGTATTGCGTATTTCTTTTCTCCCTGCAGGAAATGGAGCAGATGAGGTCTCGTATTGCTCAGGATGAGGTGAATGTGGAGGTGGACTCTGCCAGTGGACCCGAGCTGGGCACCATCCTGTCGGGTCTGCGCTCCCAGTACGAGGGCATCGTGAAGAACAACAAGGAACAAGCAGAACAGTGGTACCGCAAGAAGGTGTGAGATCTTTTGAATCGTCATTAATAAGAAATTTCAGCATTTGTTGTGAGAGCTGCTGGAAATAACTTTTTCACTTGCTTTGGGTGCCTTGAATAAATATAAAATTTGACTTAGTATGAGCCAAATTTACCTGACAATTCTAGAAAAAAAAAGTCTACAGACCTGAATACATTCAACTATTTTTTGCAACTGAATATATAATATATACAGAGCCAAACATCCCAAATAGACCTGAATGAATATGTGATCCGGCTCCTCTCCATCACTGCACTGGATCTTATAGGTTTCCATTCAAGTCAATGGCTGTTTTCTGAACAGCTCACTTCATACCACATGTTACTTGAGTAGATAGAAGACACTGCATACTGCCTACTGCATTTGAATGTAGTATGTAGTTCAACTGCTCTGTTGGGTCTATTTTGTAATATGCTACTCTGTTTTTAATTTTTGTAATGTGTTGCAGATCAGGATCGGAATTTGGAAAGGCACAGAATTATATTACAGCAGATTTGTCGTACTGGATTTTTAATCCTACACCAAAAGTTTTATTGGTAATTGAAAATCAACCTGGAACAAATGCGTATTTTTCCCACAGCTGGTGAAAAAGCTATTCCATATTACCCAAGTGGGCAATTATTAGAAAAACAAAAAACACAACAGTTAATAAGTGGTTTTAATGGACTTTAATAGGACTTAGAACTTTGGACTATGGACTTTTTTGACATAAGAAGTGAGAAGTTTCTCATATCACTTCACTTCACTTATCTCGCTGTGAAGTTGTATGAACTCAGTTATAGTTGTAATCCTGAGCGCCACCTGCCTAAGCAAACAGTGTTAGCGCTGTGCATCTTGGAACAATAGTATGGGAGGTGGACTGGTCCTCTGCACACTCAGAAATTTTCTCTGGCCAGTAGGACATCAGGGAATTTTTGGCATAATGCAGATCTTGAAAGTTTTTTTGGTTTGTTGTGGTCAAGCTGTGTGCCTGGTCACTGTCACATTCTTATTTTTGCAATATGCCGGAGCTGTGACACCTGATAAAACGACACTGTATGTGTCGATGGTCTGGCTCAGCTCTTTCATGGCACAAATAGGTTTCTATTCAAGTCAATGTGTCATCTCACACTTGATGTGTGCCTGGCCCGGCAGGTCGCAAGTGATACGCAGCAATCCTATTTTTGTGACATGAAGAAGCTGATGTGAACTCAGTTGTAGTTGAAATCCTGAGTGCCACCTGCCTCGACAGAGAGTGTTAGCGCCATGCATTGGGGAAAAATAGTATGGGAGGTAGACTGGCAGGTCACAAGTGATACACAGCAATTCTAATTTTGCGACGTGTCAATTCAGCAGAGAAAGCTCGAGTGGGACGGAAAGTTGCACCTGCAAACCATCAAAAGAACCAATTACTTTCAAAACAAAAAAACTTTGTTAAAACCGGATTGTATTTAGTGTGACCTCAACAACAAAATCACATAATGAGTGAACCAGTGTTTCTCCAGGAAATGCTCTAACTTTCCTGCATACTGGATCGGTTTTATGGCTTAAAGAGGCTTTAGAAGTCGTTGAATGACTCCACAAGGAAACAAAGCAGGTTTTGTGGGTTTTTTTAAGTAATTTAGTCATTAAACTTTACAGTACATCTATTTTATTTCCCTCACAGTTGGACACGGTGCAGAATGAGGTGAAGGAGAGCAACGAGGCTCTGAGAGGAGCTCAGAGCGAGCTGGTGGAGAGGCAGCGCTTCCTGCAGACCCTGGAGGTGGAGCTGGAGAGTCTGCACAAACAGGTGAGCTGCTGCTTCACCTGAATAATCAACAAAACTACTCCATTCACACTCTGTCTCATATTAAGAAAACAAAAGTGAAAACTACACACATCATTTGTGGAACCAGCAGGTTTACTGAGAGCTGTTAGAGCATGACATGGTTGTGTTTCAGCCTAAAATAATGACCTGAGGGATATTTCTGCATGTGGAGATGAGCAAACATCATCTGAAGTGGATCCAAAGCTCTGCAAACAGGATTTTAAGATGAAGTCATGAGTATTACCGTTTCACAAAGCTGTGTTTTGTTAAAGAAATACTGGATTTATCAGGGATTAATCACTTGACAGCAGTGAAAATCTTTACACCAGTTCAGATCCGGACTCAGACCTTTACACACTCATGCTTCTGTATCACATCAGTGTCTGGAAAGAACCTTTTTCTGTTTTTGTGTTTTAATCCGGTGTTGACAGTAAACATGTTCTCCCACACTGCTAAGTCATGAAGACACGGAGAGGATTCAGTTCCTAAATTGTATGGGGGGGTGAGTTTCGGTGGTTAGAGGGGTAATCCAGTCTGAGCACAGAATGTTTGTTTTGGATGCCAAGGCTTCATCAGCTCACAGTATCTGCTGATAACGGTTTTAGTTTCAGAAACTGACGCTGTAATGACGGATAAATGCTTAGAATCAAAGAATTGTAAATCATTTTGGGGTTTTTCTCAAGAATTATTCAACCTCATAATAGTGATATTAAATTTCTGCTCCTCTCCTCAGATAGCTGCTCTGGAGGGGAACCTGGGTGAGACAAGTATGAAATACTCTGGTGAGATGGAGCGTCTGCAGAGCACCCTGAGTCAGCTGGAGGACGACCTCTCCCAGCTCAGACTGGACATGCAACGCACCAAAACCGACTACGACCATCTCCTCCGCATCAAGCAGAGCCTGGAGATGGAGATCGCCACCTACAGGCGTCTGCTGGAGGGAGAGGAAACGTGAGTTGAGATGGAAAAATGCAGGAAAACACATTTAAGAATAATATCAGCTTTATTCCCGTTTGTGGAAGTTTGTTGGTAGGAAAGAAAACAGCCCAGCTGGTTTCACAACTGAATCCTACACAAATGTCACAGTAAACAGACCATCCTGTAGGTTCAACCTTCTGTTTCCATGTTTTGCATTTCTTCACCCACATCTTTTGCAACTGTTAAGCTTAAAGACAAACATCATTAGAACAACCCAGCTATTGTTTCACATGTAAAAGCAAAGGTTGAGCTTTGTGGCTGCAGATCACAGCTCCAACGAAGATAAAAATAACCCAAAGATGATCTTCTATCTCTACAGCAGAACAGAGCCCTTTTTTCCGCAGTTCTGTGATCAGATTTATTGTTGACAGTTTGAGGTATTCCTGGATGTCAGCTTTTACCAAGCAGAAAAGACCAGTCTAAAAATATGAGCCAATGCTGTCGTGCTAAAATCTGCAGTTTATCAAGTGTCCACTTGACACTGGTTCTACACACACATTAAATCAAATTTGTCCAATCAGAGTCTCTACTCAGCTGATTTCCAGGCAGGCGTCCTGTTAGCATGGAGGCTCTAAGCCATTTTCAATGTGGCCCCATCATCAATTTAGTTCAAAACTCCATTTCAGAAACAGACGGGTGACATCACTGAAACTATGTCGATTTAATCTACAATCTATGGACATTACTTGGTAGAGATGTTTATATGAACCCCAGTCTCATCTATCTACTTCATGTAGTAACTCAACAGCCTACCTCAGCGACTAACATCAGGAGAGAACAGTTTACTTTGCCTCCTTTGTAAGTATTCAAACGTGGAGTTTCACAACTATTCATTTCACTTGTCACAAAGTTATTCTTAATAAAAGTTCACCATTGGCTCTGTAACAGGCTGAAACCATGGCTCCATTGAACACAGAAAAAAGTGTATCTGTAATTCAAACAGTTTAAATGTTCCATCATGACAAGAAACACTAGTCACAATACAATGTATGAGCATTTTATGACAACTTATGTGGCAGAGTAGTCGTTGTAAACCAAAACAGTTTTTAACAGTTATTCTTTATTATTATTATTATTAAAGACATGCAATGGCTTGATGTCGGGCATCATGGCAACAGTAAACAGACAAACAACAGCTTTGCACTGCACATTTTGATATTTTCTATCTTTAATTGACCTGAGAACACTGTTGTCTAGTGATTTTCACTGAGCAGATTTCATCATGTTGCATTTGTCTAAGGTTTGTGGTTTCTTCAACAGGCAAGTGTTTGGGTGATTCCCAATTGTGAGTGTTTCAGGGGAAAAATATTTACTTATCAAACATTTCTTGGTAAAACATAACAAACCAAAACAAAATAATGTAGTAATGTAACACAATAGCATAACAAGTATTTTTAACATTATTTTTCAACATAACTTGATATTGAAAAGACTTAAATTTTCTAATACACTTCACTTGACAAGGCTCACATGTTCAAGGAATGGAATTTTTTTTTCCTTAGGATTTTTTGGGGGTTATGAGTCCCCAATTTTTTATTATTCCATACTTTTTGGTCTGTTAATGACATTTTTTTTCAGTTTATGAGACTTGGTATTTGAAAAAGTGAAAGATGAGTACTTCACTTTGCCATGTATTGTTGTACTTCAGTTTAATTTGATAAGTAGTAGTTTTTATCAGGTATTTTATATTGGGTAAAATACACCCAACGTTAGTGATAGTGCTACTATTTGAGGATAGTGATCTAGGGTTAGATTGTAGTTGTTGTTAATTATCCACAATGATTAAAAAAGGAGAAAAAAACAGCAGCATTTTGTCACATTAGACTACTCTTATTTTTTTTGTCCTACCAGTGCTCATCTACCAACTCTTATCAAAAAAAACAAAACAGAAAAACATTAAACCTGTTTAGCAAACAGAAAACCATGACTGTACTCCTTAAGTTTCAGCCAAAACTTAGCTAGCAACTTAAACACTACAACTGAGTGCACTGTGTGACAAAGATTTCTCACTCTCACTGTCACTGTCCTGCACATATACAATGACTGGCATTTTTTTTTGGTTCACATTGAGGAAAAATAAAGCATTAGTGTGCTCGCTCAGAGTGTTGATGGTTGTGCACGACTAACACTGACTCGTAGTTGAAGAAGTCATATAGCTGATAAGTCGGTGAACCGTCTTCTTATTTATTCATGATACATAAAAAGATTCAGAGTTGATACCATTGTTTCATCACCATCACCAGAAACATGTCAGATGTTCCCCATTTCTAAATTTGTTTGTTCTACATTTGGTTAAGCAAACAGCGGCTTGCTCCTGCTTTCATGTTAATTCTCTCTCTGAAGTAGAAAATAAACATATTTCTCACAAAGCTGAGCTACACCTTGAATGTGGTCAAGTTGTTGAAGAGTAAACAAATCCAATGCTGACATGTTGACTCTTTTTCCCCCAGGGTCAAGGAAGTTCCTCCTCCTCCAAAGAGTGAGTACTTAGCTTTTAAATATTTGTCATGTCAACAATTCATTCAGGGAAAAAGCAGAAGTCAAGAACAAAACTTTACTTATAAAGGATGGATGCTGAGTTTGTAAAAGCATGTTAAAGAATGATTCAATGAAAGATGATTGAAGGAATTAGAGATGGGAAATGAAATTCACGGTCTCACAATTTTAACTCCTTACAGCTGGTTGCTCTTGTTTTTATATTTTTTCTCATCTTTTCTCTCTTTATCATCCCTCATCACCCTCTTGTCAGTCTGTTTCAAATGGTTTATCTTCCTATAAATGTTCTCCTTAATTTGTTTCATCTGTCTTTTTAAACCACACATATTTTAATTCAACTTAATGAAACCTTCTCTCTATCTTGTATCATCTTTGTCAGTGCAGCTTAGTCTGTCATCAGAATGAGTCTCATATGAAAGCTTTGAGCTCTTTTCTCCCTCTCCTTCTCTTTTTCCCCTCATTCCCTCTGAGTCACTATAATCTCCTCTCTTCTCTTCTCTTCGTGCAGAGGAGCCTGACGTTCGCACCAGGAAGATTGTGAAAGTGGTGACTCAGACAATGGTCAACGGAAAAGTGGTGGACGAGTCCAGCGAGGTGGAGCAGATCGAGGAGACCAAGAAATAAAGAAAGAAAGAAGAACGGGAAGATAAAAAATGTATTTGAAGAGAAAGATGCTGAAAATGAAAGGGTTTAGAGAGGGAGGGAGGAGCTTAATCAAAGTTAGTATCTGAGTATATATCAGGAGCGATAGAGGGTCATTTATTCCTGTAACTTTATTTTGAACAGGGTATTCTGGGGTTGTTATCTGGCTTGTAATGTTTCCTGTTTTTAGAGAAAAGTTTTCCTTCAGTTGGCTGAGGTACACCCAGCACTGATGTCAGCTTGTTTTACATTCTTATACTCATTTTGAATAGTTTTGTGTGTTTCTGTGGGTTTGTGTGATATTAACCTCCTGCTCATTATTTTACTGATAAATGCTTTGTTGCTAAAGGGGATATTTATTTCTTAGCATGAAAAAGTGAACTATAGGGAATCTTATAGACCCTTTGACTCATTGTACAACAATATCACCACATTGTTTTTGCTGTTTTTTTTTGTGTTTTTACTCTGAATAAAGTTTCTGTTATCTACGCCATGTAAATGTCTCTTTTCAATTCATATAATTAAGAAAATTCACCCTAATTTCAGAAGAAGATTCTCCACAAAGAAGATCTTTGAGCTTAATGCTAATGTATGCATGCTGTTCACAATGCAACATCTCACCTACAAACATTAAGTGTCTTTGTTTTTTAACCCTTTAACTACCTCCTCAACCAAATGGTTTAGTACATTATTATTTACTACATTTAAATAAGGGGAGTCCCTACCTGTAAACAAAACTGATCTAGCCAACTCTACCATTTGATAGAAGTTTGCAATGGATCTTAAGCCTCAAAATGACTCTTTCTTTTTTTTGCTGCACTTCCACAGTTGAGTTGTTGAGATGACATTTTGGGATCAAATGGCAATCAGGTGTGCCTTTCGCACTTTTAAAAAAAATGTCATGCAAAATGAATGTTTTGCACAGTAGCATTCAATCACAAGAAAAGTACATTTGAGAGTTATAAGTTATTGCACTTAAGTTAAGATGAAAAATTTGTAATTGCAGTTTTTCCTTGTTCCATGCAATATGTCCCTTGGTTAAAATAATTTTGCTCAATATTTTGTCCCATATGTACAGAAATAAAAAACGTTCAATGCCCTGGATATTTATGGGCAATTTCTTTCTTTCTAAATTAGCGTTTTATGATACTTTTCCAACAATTCTTGGTATTTGAATGAAATTTCAGGCTGCACAGTGGCGCAGCAGGTAGCGCTTCAGCCTCACAGCAAGAAGGTTGCCAGTTTGATCCCCCTTTTGGGCATGGTTGGCCTTTCTGTGTGGAGTTTGCATGTTCTCCTCGTGCATGCGTGGGTTCTCCCCGGGTACACCGGCTTCCTCCCACTGTCCAAAAATATGCCCACGTTAGGTTAATTAATTATTCTGAATTGCCCGTAGGTGTGAGTGTGTGTGTGAATGGTTGTTTGTCTCTGTGTTAGCCCTGTGATTGACTGGCGACCAATCCAGGGTGTACCCCGCCTCTCACCCAATGACAGCTGGGATAGGCTCCAGCCACCTGCAACCCTGAATAGCAGGATAGACGGTTAAGAAAATGGATGGATGGATGAATGAAATTTCATATGATAACCACCAAGTGACACTTCAGTCTTAGGTGGTTGGGCCAATATTAAAATTTAAAATGTTTTAAAAAAGAGAAGAAAAAAAAAAGAAGATTGTGGTAAGTACTCACCCAATGCAATAAGAAATGAAAACTAAGTATGTTATATTCTTTTTGTCTTGGTGGGGTAGTTAAAGGGTTGATTTTTTTCCCCTATTCCATCAAAAGACTGTGGCCAGAAGTTCCCTGAGGACATGACACTAAATGATTACCGCCAATTCACAATCAGGATAATTTCAAAATAAGAGAATGGAGCTCTTACTGAAATGCTGCACTCACATCACAGTGACACTAAAACATGCAGCTTCTACATTCATATCTGGGTGGCCAACGTTTGCTGAGAAATGACAGATTTTTTCATCTTTGTTTAGAAGATGTGAAACATAATGTAGGATCATTGTTGGCCTCATGTTTACCTAATACTCCTTTACAAAATTGGACATGCTTTGTGAGCAGTTGAGAACCGTGCAATATTTTCATTAAGGCTTCTTACCTCCCTTCATAACTCCTGTACATTTCTATTAATTATTAGCGAGTCATGTTGGGAAAGTTTGGAAATGTATGGAGAATAATCATGCTGACTTATTGTGTTATTATGTGTTCACTCAACAGTTTTGTACAAATCTGTACAAAGCTGTTGAGTTCTGTGAGTCTAAACTGTGGACATGTTTACCTACAGCTACAGTGGTAATTTTCAAAAGTGATTTATTTTCTATACATTTAGCTGCAAACTTGATATGTTTATGTGGGTTAGATTTTGGAAATAGATCATGTCATTTTTATGAAAAGGCATGAAATCTGTGAGCCATCTCATGTTGCTTGTTGCTTGCTTCACAGAATCAGTAAATTAAAAAAAAGTCCTATTGCTTCATAATGTTGTTTTATTACATGCAGACCTGACAGATGGTTTTAGTGTGAATAGAAGTGAATCACATTCAGAATATTCTGCAGGTGTTGTTTTTACTTTTTTTTCTTTTTTTTAAAGGAGTTTCATACAGCTGATCAAACTATGAAAAGACACAGAAATAGAATAAAGGTGTTAAGTGACAAGGTCTGTGTGTAAGTATTTTACTATGTCACTTAGATTCACATCTTTCTTTTTGAATGTAAGACAAATAATCCTACAGACTGATTGATTGAGCAAACACAGATTTTCAAACAGAGATTTATCAGTGAGTTGGTTACATAAGCCAGGTGAGTACCATCACTCAAATAAAGACATTTAAGGATTTCTTTCCTGTCACACTCTAGAGAGAAAAATGTGGCTCTTTATCCATTGATCCTTTAATAAGTACCCACTGGCTGAACTCACACTTTGTCATGATGTAACAGGCCCACTGTGGCCCCCAGCAACCTACAATTTAAGGTCAAGACTTGTGTGAATGAGGTCATCACACTCCAGTAATCTTTGCTCCTGGAAGGTGGAAGGAAATAAATGGATGACTTAAGTGTGGAGGGTATTTTCTGTCTTTCTTTAAAGTTTAGTGACTTCATGAAACTTAATGCAAAAAAAGACTTGATGTTGATACATACTGCACAGGCTTTTTGTACTAAAACACTCAGGTTTCTACAGATTTCAGAGGTGTTGTCAGAGAAAAGCTCCCATCATTGGTATTGGAAACTACACTGCCTGGTTAAAAAAAATGTCACCACCAAAAAAAGAGGTCATACACTCTAATATTTCGTTGGACCAGCTTTAGCTTTGATTACAGCACACATTCGCTGTGGCATTGTTTCCATAAGCTTCTGCAATGTCACAAGATTTATTTCCATCCAGTGTTGCATTAATTTTTCACCAATATCTTGCATTGATGATGGTAGAGCCTGAAAAAGTGAAAATGATGTCTCATGCTCCCTGAACCACTCTTTCACAATTTGAGCCTGATGAATCCTGGCATTGTCATCTTGGAATATGCCCGTGTCATCAGGGAAGAAAAATCCATTGATGGAATAACCTGGTCATTCAGTATATTCAGGTAGTCAGCTGACCTCATTCTTTGAGCACATACTGTTGCTGAACCTGAGCAACTGCAGCAACCACAGATCATAGCACTGACCCCGCAGGCTTGCACGGTAGGCACTAGGCATGATGGGTGCATCACTTCACCTGCCTCTCTTCTTACCCTGATGCGCCCATCACTCTGGAACAGGGTAAATCTGGACTCATCAGACCACATGACCTTCTTCCATTGCTCCAGAGTCCAATCTTTAATGCTCTCTAGCAAACTGAAGCCTTTTTTTCCTGTTAGCCTCACTGATTAGTGGTTTTCTTAAGGCTGCACAGCTGTTCACTCCCAATCCCTTGAGTTCCCTTCGCATTGTGCATGTGGAAATGCTCTTACTTTCACTTTTAAACATAGCCCTGAGTTCTACTGTTGTTTTTCTTCGATTTGATCTCACTACACGTTTAAGTGATCGCCGATCACAATCATTCAGGATATTTTTCCGGCCACATTTCTTCCTCGAAGACGATGGGTCCCCACTATCCTTCCAGTTTTTAATAATGTGTTGGACAGTTCTTAACCCATTTTTAGTAGTTTCTGCATCAATCTCCTTAGATGTTTTCTCTGCTTGATGCCAATGATTTGACCCTTCTGAAACAGACTAACATCTTTTCCACAACCACAGGATGTGTCTTTCCACATGGTTGTTTAGGAAATGAGAAGCAACTCATTGCACCAGTTGGGGTTAAATAACTTGTTGCCAGCTGAGAGATAATCGCCCATGCAGTAATTATCCAATAGGAGGCTCGTACCTATTTGCTGAGTTAAATCCAGGTGGCGACTTTTTTTTTGGTCAGGCAGTGTACTTTTTAAGCATGATGCCAAATTGTTAAGTTCATTCATTCATTTTTATTTGTTCCATACATGAGAGTTTACAACAAAACAATATTTAATAATACACACATTTTAAACATTTGATATTGACACCCTACGTAACTGGAAAGGAGCAGCTGGAAGTTTGTGTTTTTGATAACTTTGGCCCTGTTTACACGAGAACACTTCACAGTTTTTCACTCTACAACAACCTAAAATGCTGTGGAAACAATCTGTATTTTTACGGAAATGCTGAAGGACTTATAATGCTGTAGTATGCATGTCAGGCCTATAGATGGCGATAAAACTGTATGAGCCGTATACTCAACAACACTAAAGAAGCTGAAGAAGAGGTGAGCTGTGATTATGTGGAGTTTTTACTTAAAAAATTTTCTCTGATAGTGGAAAAAGCATAATTATTGCACATTTTGGTTAAAGGCAGTCAGTAGATTTAGCAGCAGAAGAACTAAACAGTAGGTCACTGTTGTTGCTGTTCTTTGTTTTGTGCATGTTGCAGTGGAGGTTTGATGTTCGCGCCCAAAACTGAGCATTACCTCAGTGTTTCCTCCTGAAACACTGGCTTTGCATTTACACAGGAACAGTGGAAACAGCGTCTCAGAAGAATTCCGCTCTGGAGAGTGTTTTGAAAAGTTTGCATTTTAGGTCGGCTGAAATGCCGTTTCCGTGTAAACAGAGGCTGAGATGCAACAATACTTTTGCGTTTCACCTGGAAAACATAGTCGTGTAACAGGGCCTTAAAAAAGAGAAATATTTCTTGTGTGGAGAATCCAAACATGACTTGTAAAAAACTGCTGACTCCAGCCTCAGGTTATCCTCGTGAGGGACCTGCTGCCCCTCCCTCAGGCTGAGTTTGTTTACGGAGCAGTTAGATAGATTTGTCAAGACCCCTGACAGATTCTTAGCCATAAAAAGTGAGACAGTCGGTCAGATGAGTCAGGAGAAGCCAAACAAAGAGAGAGGTGATCAACAAAGACAGTGAGTGTTCACGCAGGTAGATATTAGGACAAACAGAAGACAGACTGAAACGTCTGACTCTGGTGCCCCGCGCTCATAATGACGGTCATTAAACATCAGCTGAATTCACCGTTTTATCACCTGGCACATCTTCAATCTTAACCAGGTGCCTTTGACATCTGTATGGAGGTGTGTGGAATTGAAGGCGCTGTTTCACACGAGTGGAATGTGTATGTGTGTAATAAAAATGCCCCAAATTTCCCTCCCCTGTTTGTTAGAGGTGTGTGTCTGAATGAGATGAGCTGATACTGATGGTCCCTTAAAGCTGAAGTATCAAAGCTCTTCAGCCTGTGATCCCCCAAAAAGTAGTGCAAGACATTGGCAATGCACCCTGCTGTGGGAATAAACCAATAAGACAAACCAAACAAAAGGCTCAAGAAACGTTCTTTAGCTGTTCAATAGAGCTTCAGACAACCTTTGCGCTGATACTGATGTGTTTAATAAAACTGCAGCTGCCAATGCCACAGATACCGTCACTTGGCTTGTCTACTTGGCCTAGAGTTTTGCCAGTTGAAGCTATTTCAAGCCAATTAAGTTTTAAAAAATTAGTACAAGGTATATGTAAAAAGAAGAAGAGACAATTCACTTAGATATCTTGATGAAATAAGACATCATTACATAACTTGAATCGAGCCATTAGATTTAAAGGTAGGGTCAGGATGATTTATCTTAAACAAATAACTCAGCAGCTTAAAGACCTGATGAAATGTCAATGAAAGCTTATTAAATCTGAGACATGACTCAAATTAACATGTTTCACAAACAGTTTCTACACCTGTTTTCTGGTTTGGTGTATATGTGACTTCTGGTATTTCCACAGCCAGCCTCAAGCAAATACTAATGAACAGCAGATTTTAGCACTCTTGAATTGTCTCATACTTTCAGACTTTAAGTTGCCGCTTGGCAATGAAGCACGAGACAAAACCGGCACAGGATAAACATTCACAATGCTAACTTATGATTCCTGCTGAATGGCTATGGTCATTGTTTCTCTGCCCCCTACTGGTCCGATTGTGTTTTGCAACTTTTGTTTTTTTGTCCACACATCTCTGACCTGATTTACAAAATCTACCCAGGTTTTCAGCCCAGGATGGAAACACAGACAAACAGTGTGCTGTAAAAACTTTGAAGTTCCTTTGAATGTTTATTAGGAACTAAAAGTTTCCTAACCTTTTTGGCAGAAAACATCTTTTTTTCCTCAGGTGCCTTGTAGCAACCCCTATTCTTGTTCATGTTTTTACAAGAAGCAACAGAGTAAGCAATGGCAAATAGTTTTTGATTTCAAAAGGCATCTCACAATCACCCCATTAGTTTTCCATGTCCCCTTCTTTGTGAATTTCTAACTGTAGCAGCTTCTGCCATCTGTGTATAGATAATGTGTGGCTTATTATTTCTAAGGGAGCAGTAACAGAGTGGGTGACCTTGTGTTTCTCAAATTATAAATATCTGATCAAGTGTTTTTTTTAATTTTTATGAACAGTTGTTTTTACTTTATTATTTTGCTTTCTTAAGTTAGCGTGTTGTATTTGAGCCACTGTTTAAGTGTGTCAGGGAATTATGTTTTATCCCTAAATGTCTTCAGTGCTGTTTTAGCTTTGCTTCCCTGTCAGACTGATTTATGACTTCACTGTCTTGTCTCCGTTAAATAACAGCGGTCACTTTTTTTTCTTTTGTGCCTCTTTGACACACACAGACACGAAGAGATTATGAAGAAGAAAAAATGATGAGCATCAGGCGACACACAGATTTACTGGATTAAACGGTCTGGGGATGTTTTAAAAACAAACACACCTTTTGATTTTTCTTCCAGCTCAGATACTGTGTTCAGTCACCATTAAGAGAACTACTGTCTAAAAATATACCCCTTCGGTTCTTTTCTTTTTTTGTCTTTGTGTTGTGACAGTATGACATTTTAAAGGCACGACAAAAATCCCCTCGGTCAGATCAAATCTCAACCCCACCCTGAGCCTTCAAACCAAAACACAAAGGCACCAATTACTGTATCCCTCAGAGCCCTGCACCCCCAGCCATTACATTTTGAGTTTATTTTACTCACACTCACACACTGAGGTACAGCATGAACCTCTGAGCTTTGAAGTGCAAAACTGATAAACATTATCCTGAAAAAATGTGCTTTAGATTCTGGCCTAAAAAACCCCAATTTCAGTGAAGTTGGGATGTTGTGTAAAATGTAACTAAAACAAATTAAAATGATTTGCAAATCCTCTTCAAACTGTATTTTAGTTGAGTACATCACAAAGACAAGATATTTAGTGTTCAAACTAATGAACTTGATTGTTTTTGTGAAAATATTTGCTGATTTCGAAGTGGGTGCCTGCAGCAGGTTTCAAAAATGTTGGGACATCTTCATGTTTTATGTTTCCCACTGTGTTACATCACCTTTCCTGTAACAACACTCAATAAGTGTTTGTGAACTAAGGACACTTATTGTTGAAGCTTTGGAGCTTGAATTCTTTCCCATTCTTGCTTGATGTATGACTTCAGTTGTTTAACAGTCCAGGGTCTGTTGCGCTTTTTTTAATGGGTGACAGGTCTGGACTGCAGGCAGGTCAGTCTAGTAGCTGCACTCTTTTACTATGAAGCCACACTATTGTAACAGGTGCAGAATGTGTCTTGGTTTCACTGTCTTGCGGAAATAATCAGGGACATCCCTAAAAAAGAAGTTGCTTGGATGGCAGCAGATGTTGCTCCAAAACCTGGATGTACCTTTCAGCATTGATGATGCCATCACAGACGTATGAGTTTCTCATGCCATGGGCACTAACACACCTTCATACCCCTGGGTGTTGTTGGTGTATGGCTTTCGCTTTATTTTAACGGTCACTTGTAGATCTAACAACGACTGTGTTAACTGACAATAGTTTTCTTAAGTGTTCCTCTGCTCAAGTTGTAAGATCCTTTACACAATGATGTGGGTTTTTAATGCAGCCCTGCCTGAGGAGTCAAAGGTCACAAGCATTCAATGTTGGTTTTGGGCCTTGAAGCTTATATGCAGAGATTTCTCTAGATTCTCTGAATCTTCTGACTATATTATTGACTGTAGATGATGGAATCCCTAAATTCCTCGCAACTGAACATTGAGAAACATTGACTAAACTGCTGGGCTAATTTTTCATGCAGTTGTTCACAAAGTGGTGAACCTGGCCCCATCTTTGCTTGTGAAGGACTGAGCCTTTTGGGGATGCTCCTTTTTTTACCTAATCATGAAACTCACCTGTTTCCAATGAACAAACAGCTGTTCTCTGAGCATTCATCAACTTTCCCAGTCTTTTGTTGCCCCTGTCCCAACTTTTTTGAAACATGTTACAGACATCTATCTCAAAATGAGCAAATATTTGCAGAAAAACAATAAAATTTATCAGTTTGAGCATTAAATATATTGTCTTTGTGGTATATTCAGTTTAGTATAAGTTGAAGAGGATCTACAAATCATTGCATTCTGTTTTTGTTTGCATTTTACACAACGTCCCAACTTCATTGAAATTGGGGTTTGTATTTCAAAGAATACATAGGGATCCTTCTGAGAGGCTCAAGTCAAAACAATTTAAAAATTATATACAATTGCAGACCTATCAAAATATGAAGCAGAATTCACTATACTATGTAATAACTGTAACACTTGTAAACTTCCTAGCAAATGCAAACACAGCACATCCTCATGTTTTCCATTGCTAGATGAAGTTTGACTGCGCCCTAGTGGACAGATTCTGTCATTACACTTGAGAGGAAATGTGAATGTCCTGCTGAAACCTTCTCAGTGAATGACTGACATTCACCATGAAGCAGGGCTCATTTTTCATTTTTGTAAGAAAAGATGATATAGACTGATCAATTAAATGAAAAAGAACAGGGAAAGATTGTTTAAAGTTCCAAATGTGGCATCACTTAAAGGTACAGTATGCAGAATTTTCCTAAAAAATAAAACGTCAACTTAAACAGAGTAATATCATTTTAAAGCCAATCAGAGAGACAACAGCTTGTCCATGATGCTGGAGTCAGTCTTCACCTCCACAGAGTCCAGGACTGAACTGGACTTCTTCAGTCTCACACTACAGTCTGTTCAGTCTCTCTCTCCTGTTTCCTGTTCGCTCACAGTCGGTCAAATTCTTCCAATATTGGTGTCCGGTGTCAGCCATGTTTCTGTGAAAAGCATGATGCTACTCTGCCCTCTTTTATTCCCTCTGGTGCTGGTTTAGCACAGCTAGCTCATTCATCTCAGTGAAGATAGATCTTATATTCCCAGTAATGATGGATGGAAGCCCCAGCACATTGTCCTCTTTCTCCTCAGCTTGCAGGGAACAATGGACCTAGCACCATCTAGCAAAGAGATGCTACAGGCTGCCAACAGCTTTAATCTGGTGTGTAGAGAATGTGACAATGATAACATGTAGGATCTCCGGACACACGAGAGAGAAAAAGTCGAGACACCACAGGAAACCAAACAGTTAGGAGTCCATGGCCAACAAATGAGTGATAAAAAGTAACCCCAGGCTCCAAATACAAAGATAAATAAAAAGAGAAGAAGAGCACAAGAGATAGCTTGGAGCAGGTGAAGTGATGCGCCCATCATGCTGAGTTCCTACTGTACAAGCCGGTGGGTGTTGCAGCTTGAATGAAACTACATCTGACACAATCAGTGTCTCTACGACCCTGAAAACATTGTACCGGTTTTGAAACAGACATCTGAAAGTCTGATGGGGGGGGGGTTGTGGGTAATCTGTGACTGACTGGCAGGACAGTGTGTAGCTTGAATTCACCAGGTCAAAGCTTTGATTAGTCTGCCTGTAAACTAGCTTAGCCTTGGTTGGATCAGCTGTTTGGTCTTACTGGAGATGAGATGATCTCTAATCTGCAAACACAAACAGTGTCTCTTACTCCTGTCATCAGTGAGCCTGATAACTGCTTCACCCACTTCTTAAAGTTGATTTTATAACAGTGAAAACCAACATGACAAAGGCATAAATTAAGCCTGAGGGGAAAAAATCTCCTTGAAACATGAGTAATAAACAAAGCTAACTGTGAAGTCTTCCTGTGAATTGGTGAGCAGCCTGAGGTCAGAGTGTAAGTGGTTTTATCTGCTGGTGTCCGTGAGGCTTCAACTCAAATACCCCAGGTCTGATGGATGAGGGGAGTTTGCTGGTGAAATTTCTGAAGCTATAAATAATGCCATATTACAAGAAAAAAAGGAACATGTTTTTCTCACCATATCGACAGATCTTTTCTCCCTCTTTAAACACAATTCAGGTGCAATTGTCTGCTTTCAAAAATCTTGAAATAAGAAATGTCTCTGGACTTTTCAGGAAAATGTGACCCATAATAGATTTGATAGGACATTTTTTCTTAAAAAAAAAATAATAATAAGACACAGATACTTGCTTGGGTTTCAATTTTTGCAGTGCAGATGGAAAATCTTAACTGTTCTCTACCATCATCATCATCATTAATACTACTATTAGATCTGAATAAAGTTTGCTCAACGTTAAACTGTGGAGTCCCACACTGTGACAACATGGCTACTCTACTTGACAAACCATACACAGAACTAGGCTACACAGATCACTGTCTTTGGGATGGATAAGTTAAGACAAGATGAGATGAGATGAAATTAGTCTTTATTTATCCCACAACGGGAGAATATGAAATAAAATAAAATAAAATAATAGGTGCAACCTAGATAAAAGAGTGTCCAGGACTGTTTAAGTGATGGAAATATGTAAAAAACTAATACACATATAAAAAAAGTGCACAGACTGATCACATAAAGGTGAAAAGTTTTCTTAAAGGTACAGAGACAGTCCAGTAGCACACCTCCACTCAGTCATCTCTCGTGCCTTCAATTTTATGTTTTATTTTCAATCCTGTTTCTTCTGTGTTTTGATAAACTTGGTTAACTTGATTCCTCAATAGTGTTACTTTGAAGAATCAAAGTAAAATGTGCATAATCAGTACACAACATAGACTAGGAGGATTGATGTAATGATATCAACCATTCTCGTCTCCTCCAGGGACACAATTGTTTCATTTGCCTCCTCTTTTCCTGGTTATATGAATTAATTTAAGTTTGGGGAGGTTTTGGCCTTGAAAATGATGAAAATAAGGAAGATTGCATACAAGAAATGTTAAGACATAGCTCATATTTATACATCTTTTAATTGAAAAGATGCGCGTGTGTATGCATGAATGTGAATTTTTGTATGTACATGTGTATTAGTGTATATTATGATTATTTATTTTCTAATCTTTTCCAAATCTTCTCCACTACGGCAAAAGCCAAGACATGAAATGAAATGAAACATCCCCTTGTCCAAAACTACTTTTATACACAAACCAACTAATTAGATATTTGTTGAACACTGGTTTCTTTTTTGTATTTCCCTACTTTTTTTCTATGTATGTACGTATGTATGCATAGTTGTGCCTAAAAGTTTACATCCCCCCCAGCAGACTTTTCCGATGTTTTTGGCCTTTTCTCAAAAAATATGAATGGTAACACAAAAACATTTCTGTCACTCATGGTTAGAGGTTGGGTGAAGACATTTATTAACAAACAACTGTGTTTACTTTTTTAAAATCATAATGACGACAGAAACTTCAAAAATGACCCTGTTCATTTTTTTATACACACACTGATAACAAGCAAATAGATCACAGGTGAGGATGGTTACCTTTAGGAGACATTCAAACACATTTGTGTTCACTTTTGTGCATTTATCAGGAAAAAAAACACCAGAGTTGTGTAAACTTCTTAACAGGGTCATTTTTGAAGTTTCTGCTGTCATTATGATTTAAAAAGAGTGAACTATTTTTTTTTTTTCAATAAATGTCTTCACCCAACCACTAACCATGAGTGACAGAAATGATTTTGTGTTATCATTCATATTTTCTGAGAAAAGGGTAAAACTGCTGGGGGGGGTAAACTTTTGGGCAAAACTGTATTTATTTATTTATTGTTTTTGTTTTGGTGTCTGACTCACTTGGTTGGTGTTACTTTTTTTGTTAAAGCTTGTTTAGGTTTTATTCTGTTTTTCTCATATGAAAACAAAATCCCTGTTTGTTTGTTTTTTATTTTTTTATTTTGTTGTTTGTTTTATATTCAATTTTCATTCTCCTCATCAAGAATTTATGATTTCTAGACATATGATAAAAAAGGAGGATGAGATATATGTCCTACAGTAGAGGAGGGGTTCAGTTCAGGGTGGAGGAGCCGTTAAGTCTGCTGAAAGTGGGGTGAAGGCTGGAGGAGAGGAGCCTTCTTGAACAGGGGTGGGTCATGTTGTCATCAATGACGAAAGCTTGGCTGTTATTCTCCTGTCAGCCTCTACTTCCACGGGGTCCAGGTTCAGACGGCGGCCCAGGACTGAGCTGGACTTCTCTGGTCTGTTCAGTCTTGCTCTTCTTTGTCCTGTTTGTCCCACAGAGGGAGAGTCCCCAGTGTGGCATTTGTGTCCGATGTTAACTCTGTTAGTCATGTCTCTGTGAATATGTCAGAAATGACCCTGTGGATGTCAGAAAAGCAGCTGTAGTGAACTCAAAGTCACAAGTTCCCCAAAAGTGATACATGAGTATCTTCCAGATACTGAAATAATAATGTACTGAAGTAGATGTAGGAACTTACTGTAAAATAACACTGACATGTTCACACACACACATAATACTGTTTTGCTCTTTGCCAGCTCCTCAGCTGCTGTCTGAACCCTGTTTCACCTCTGTTACCACCTGCAGTGAGTGTTGTGACTGTGTGTGAGGTCAGCCAGGACATCAGGTGTATTATACTGATTTAAAGCAGGGACTGTAATGGGCTTTGAGACGCTGCTGCCAGTTTGTTGCGTCATATAAACAAGAGTACACACCAGTTAAAGAAACAAACACTCCCTCTGCTTCTCATTCTGTCAGCTGCTTTCTTTCTTCTTCTCTTTCTCTTCAGTTGACAACATTTATTGTGACATGATGATAAAGAAATAGGAGCAGTTATTGTTGAAACCTTACGGAGACATGGCCTCTGTTGTGGCCTCTGACCCCAGGCCCAGTGGAGAGGCCCAACACTTGATTTGGTGTAAGTGGACTAAAGTCTGCATGCATCAGGCCATGTGTAAGCCCATTACAGTTTGTGTTGTTGGGTTTGGAAGCTGAGCCACTTACACGTCCAAAGTGCAACTTGTTTTAATCCTGAACTGCTGCCATGAGAGCTTTCACTCCAAACAACACTCTATTTCGCTTTATTGTTTTATTTTTCAACATGTGTTTATCAAGCAGATTTAAAGGCATGATTTTTCCCAGCAGAAATAATCAAGAAGAATGTAATATCTGGTTATAAAAATATTTTATTTTCAACTCTCACATTTGCTCAAAACAGCACAGTGTCAGTAAGATTCTCTTTGACAAAAACAGATGAACAGTGATAAAAGAGGAAAAAGCAGATGCAAATCTGTCAAATTTGGGTTGGATATCACAAGTTTATTGCTTTCTTCACGTTTGATTTTGTGCACATCACTCTCACATGCACACCTTTTTATCACAACCACCCTCTCATTCTCCTTTCTCTCACTCCTGAGTGCAGCTTCACACCCTCCATCACTCTTTTCTTCTTCTTCTTCTTCTTCTTCTTCTTCTTTAACAGGCTCCAGACTGCAGCACAGGCTGGAACTCTCCAGCCATGCAGATTTCCTCCTGTTTCTGACGAACGATGCGCTGCATGGCTGGAGGAAGGCCGCGGGGGTTTCTGGAGAAAATAATGGCGTAACCATCCTCGCAGCTGCCATCTTCCTTCAGGGTGCGGCAGGCGTAGGTGATGGCGTAGTTGTCGTAGTCGGTGTCGATGACCCAGTAGTTGTCACCTGGTTCAGACAAAGAGGGAGGATTCAGTTTGAGTAAAGGAATAAGAAGTTCAAAGACTGATGAAGGAGTAAAGTTTGTGCACAACGAACCTCCACTGGACAGGTAGGTGGCCAAGCCCTGGTAGTTCATGAACATCTTTCCTGGAGTTTCAGGGTCGGGGACGGTGTACTGAGCGGCCATGTCGGCACACACAACCCAGAACCTGCAACACAACATGCAAGAGGCACATGTTAGCATCATAGGAGGAAATGTGAAAGTTTGAGCTGTTGATTGACGGTAAAGTGAAGCAGAGACAAAAGTTCTCTTGTTAAGGAGCTGCATACACCGCAAAAACAGAAATTTAAGTAAGTGATTATGACTAAGTTTTACTCAAATTTGTCCAATTTTTCTTGATATGAGTTACATTCAACTGATGAGTCCAGGAAAATATCTCATTTAAAGTTATTTAAAGACAAAATTTTCTGAAATTCTTGTAAAACGTCCAAAAAAAAAGATAATGAAAAAAAATTCTTGTATTTAAACATCTTCTTAATTTCAAGAAACTTCACGAGCAAGTTTTTCTTATTCCATTGGCAAATTTTTTGACTTGTTACGAGCAAATCAGACCTCATTCTTTCCTTAAATAACTTGAAATAAGACATTTCTATGACCTGGTCTTGTGAATGTGGCTTAAATCAAGAAAAACAAGACAATTTTTTACAAGAAATAAGACATAATGAATTGCTTAGATTTCAGTTTTTGCAGTGTAAATTGAGAAGCAGCGAAGGAATTCACAGAGGAAACTTTGATTTGTGATGGACCAGAACGTCTAGGAGTCAACAATGCTGTCTAAATAATTTTAATAACTCTAATGAAGTTTAGGAGTTGAAAATAACTGATTTCTACTGATAAATTGATATTCTGTGGTCAGGATTGGTTTAAATGAGTCCAAATGAAAACTCCTGGACAAAAGCTGGTCCAATCACGAGCCTCACCCTGTGCAACCTTTAACATTTCAGCCCAAGCTTTTAATTCAAATGCCACGTTCTCTATGTTTCAGGCCTTGTTAGTTAGCTGAAGTCCTTCATTTCGTTCCCAACGTGAACCTAAGCTCACATTCCTGCTCAAAAACCCACCACTCAATCCTGCCTCTCCTCCTAATCCTACATAATCCAGGAAAAACTCAGCTAATGCTGTTCAGAATGCGCTTCTAGAAAATTATACACGTTTTCAGCTTAAATCTTCAGCTGAATGTTGAGTAAGAGCCGAAGAACTTTCTTAACCACTGACCAGAGCTGATCCCTCCAGGTCTTAGTGTCAAGGAGGTCTTAGTGACCAGTCTGACCCTGTGCCCTGAACAGAGGATGCTTTCACTGCACAGAAGTGAATTTTAAGATCATTTCTTCTCCGACTCACCCAAAGAGAGTGACACGTCCTTTAGAGGAGGCAACCATGGAGCCGTCATCATCGATGGTGTACTCAGCTGAGATGTTGTCCTGCAGGAACAAGCCCTCTGGGTCTTTCTTCTGCAGCGCATACCACTTTCCTACATACTGTCATGTGAAGGGAGGAAATTTACTTTGTTATAAAACTTTCATTTTTTCATTGCACTTAAAGCTGTTTTCATGCATGACTTTACCCACCCTCTTTGGGTCGAAGTCCTTTTTAACTGTGAAGCTGTCAACGACACAGGAGGCAGACAAACTTTGCTCCACGCAGGACAGAACGATGAGCAGCAGAGCCAGTTTAGAGGATCCCATTCTGTCACCAACATAAAGTCAAATGTTATGATTCAAAGCACAAAATGAGGCTTTTTCTGCACTTTACATCTGAAAAATAGTCAAAAAATCTTAAACATTACTAATAACTTCTGATGAGCTATAATTGCATGTATGAACAGCATGTAGCCTACAATAAGAGGCAATAATCAACCATCCCAGTGTTAAAATGTCTTTAAACTGTGTCTTTATTTGATAATCTCTTTTTCTCACAAAAGCAGAACTGTGAAAAACTTACCTGGTTCAGAAAGAGGCAACAGAGATCAAATCAGTGTTTTTAGTGATCCAGCAGAGTGGGTCCTGAGTCCGTGACAGCCTTTATATACACTCTCCACAGACAAGCTTACGGCTGATTTTCAATGCCTGGAACTAAATAAGGTGCTTAAATCTAGAGGTAATCCTGTTGGGTTGAAATCCTTACTGTAATCTGGCTTCCATGTTCAGACCTACCCAAGAGTGACAATAAAAACAATCAAACCTTTATGTAACTGAACAGAAACAAAGGAAAGCTCACACACAGACATGACAATGATAGAAATGTATCTGAGTTTGAAAACATGGAAGCTCTTTATGACCATAATTCAAGTTTGGAGGAAAACTTTCAATATTTAAATCTTTTAGATTAAAAAAACAAGGTAAAAACTGATCCTAGGGGAGGGGATTATATATTATATATTCAACTTACGTGTGTATTTTACATAATTTCCAGTATTTCTATGATTTCAACTGACACCATCTTAAGAGAGCCCATTCAGCTCTGATGTACCAAGATACAGAAACAGAATTCTGAGTGTTCATGCATTATTTTCAGGAAAAAGGCCTCATTAGACTTATTGTGAGACAAAAAATAAAATAAAAACAAACAAACAAACAAACAAACAAAAAACATTATATATATATATATATATATATATATATATATATATATATATATATATAAATATATCTTTTCATGCCATTCAGGCATCATTTCTGTGTTTTGATATCTTGAAATAAGACATTTTCTGGACTTGTCAGAGGATCATATTGATACTACAATTCTACAATTTCATTTCACAGACATTTTTGTCCAAAGCGATGTTCAACACAAGCAAGAATTTAAACTGTTAAGAGAGACAAAGTGCTCCAAGTTTGTTTGGCTGTAGGTGCTGCCATCTAGTGCCAGAACCAGAACAACTACATCTACAAAATCATCCAATGTTGGACATCGTTCATTACTCAATGCTTAATATTGAATAAGAGTTATGTCTTTAGACCTGATTTGTCCTGCCCTCGAGGGAAAAGTGCAGAAGGGTCAGATATTCAGTCTAAAAATGATAAGACCTTTTGTTGTTCGTTTGGTTGTTTTAATTTTACTAAGACATAAACGCTCTGGTTTCAGCTGATGCACGGCACAAGGCTGACTTATTTTCATTCTCTGTGTCTGGCCTCTAACAAATAGACAACACGTTTAATGTGCAGTAAGATTTAATGAGATCAGCATGCCTTACACAATGTTGTCAAACAAAGTGTAGGGTCATGGAAGGGAGGAGTAAACACTGAAAAAAATATTTTCAAACATTCTTTCCTACTAGTGCTTCTAAGCTTGGTCTCAGGACAAATTAAATTTACAAAACAGCCGAATGTGTTAAAATTTTCTTCGTTTTTTAAAATATTGATAGACTGAATGCAAAACGTCCTCCAGTCCTGCACTGACCTGATGATGTCACACACACAGCACTGATGCTTCTGCATTTATTGTTGATTTTGATGATTTTTTTTTTTACCTCTACTTTGTTTTCTATCAGCCTGAAGAGGGAGCCAAAGGACATCTCTGGTGTGACATCTCTGACAGCTTGTTGGAGCAGCATGGCATTACTGCTGTGAGTGGGAATTTTCCCTTGTGAGATAAATAAAATATCTTACCTTCTCTACTCTTCTCTTTTCTTCTCTTCTTTTATCTTATCTCTGTGACATCACCCATTTGTTTCTGGTACAAAGATTTGAAGCCCATTGTTGACATGACCATTTTACAGATGTTAAACTCAACTTACTTCTTTTTTTTTTTTTTTAAATCACATTGCAAACGTGTTAAATAATGCTGTAAAGAATGTTGTTGTTGTTTTTGGCTTGGTGTGTTTGTGGTTTCTGCTTCAGATATTATACAAACCCATTCCTAAAAGTGTTGCAGGCCACAAACTCAAAATGAGTGAATGTTTGCAAAAACATAAAACTGAATAAAGTTTATCAGTTTGAGCAATGAATATCTTGTCTTTTAAGTATATTCAGTGGTTAGATAAACGAGAAAAAAAATCATCATATTTTATTTTAATTGATGCTTTACACAATGTCCCAACTACACTGAATGCAATTGGGTGGTAGAATAATGAGTCAGCATGTTAGAATTGTATCTCCTCCAAGGACTGACTGTTCTCAAATGAACCTTTGTGATTCACTTTGACCTGTGGTGTTCACTGATGTATTCACTTTGGTCGTCTTTGATGTCAATACAGAAAATCAGATCAAATTGTTCAATAGTTTTTTGGTTTTTTTTTAACTTTTAACCCAGCTGTTCAAGAGGATAAATATGATGACCTTATTTATAAGGCTCCACCTCACAAAGAGTGCATTGAGCACTTCTACGGTAAGATTTTGATGGAGCTGAATAATCATCAAAAACCTTCAGTCATGGCTGTGAACTGAACAGATGAACCGTCAGTTACATTGTTTTCTTCTTCACACGCTTGTTCCTGGTTGCTTGTGACCTAATCCTCCTAATCTTTGATGCATTTATTCATTGATGCATTAACTTCTGCATTAATTCATTTATTTATTTCTGCTTATGTCAGTATTTGGCCCCCATAAGTGTAGGGACCGTCTGCAAAGTGCAAACTAAAAGTGGAGTGGAAACTTAAATGTCCTGGAACTGAAGTGCATCCTGCTGACTTTCTCTGCTGTGAACTTACGAACTCTCATTTTCTGGATTAACCTCAGTCACATGAGATTGCTGCTTGCATCATATAGTTTTTAATAGCAGCATGTTTTTATTTGTTGTTGTTGTATCCACAAGTACTTTCACAAAGCAGACAAAGTTCACATATGTCTGTCAGTACTTAAGTTATTTATTGTGTTTCTTTTTGTGCACACACAAAAGTGTATCACTGCTGACTCGACACACACTGTTAGTAAACACCAGATTAAAGGAAGAACAGACAGACAAGCCAATTAGGATCCAAAATAGAGTTTAAAGTCCTTCTGCTCTCCCACAGAGCTCTTAATGGTCAGGCACCAACAGAAGTTTGCAGAAGATTCTGTTGTAAAAAATCCTGGTGGCTATTTTACTGCATCAGTGATGGTGTTGTGTGGTGAGAGTCCTTGTTTATGCAGCTTCAATCCACATTTTGTGCTGATTATGTCTTTTAAAGGCTGTGATATTTGACTTTTGGTCAGCTGATGAACAAACTATTTACCTTTGTTTTCAATAAATTGCTTTAATAAACAAATCTCTTCGTACATTGTGTCTTTGGTAACATCCATATACTAAGAAAGACGCTTCAAACAGCAACACAAACCAAAACCTTTACTTTTGTGCTTTCAAAGATGAAAAACATGATTTATTTGGGCTCCTTCCAAAACAGTGTTACAAAGAGCTCTGGTCACTCATCTCCAGTCTGAAACAGCTCTGGAGATAATCAGTGGTGCAACAGTCAAGCACTAACAAAATGGTTCTACACCCATCTTGTGATCAATGTTGGCATTGCAACTTGTAAGTTAAGGTGCAGAATAACAGGGATGAGGGAACAATGGATATAATGTTCCTATGTTTCAAACAGTCTAATTCTTCATTTTTCCCCGGAAAGACCTTGACCTAATAATTGCCACATAAGTATCTGACCTCCGTAACTCCCTTTTCACTCCACCATCTTTTAGTTATAATTTATTTACAGATGTGAACAGCAATAACCACATTTTTTTCTTTTTTCTTTCTTTTTTTATTTTTTACGAAAAATGGAATTAATCCCAGTGAAATCTCTGAAAACATAATCAACAATCCCAGATGAAATATCCCGCTAGCCTTGGTCAATATTTGAACTTTCCTGCCTTCTGATCAGTCTTATATCCACTGATAAAATAATTTTCTTTTTACTGTTACTTGTCTGATTAGCATTGTAGTGAGGGGGCATGATGTTTTTTGTAGCTGGGTCACTCCATTAAAAAGATACAGCCAGAAGAACATGGATACCTTTTTGAAGAGCATTGTCTCTCAGTCACATGAAAGAACATGTAATATACGCAGATAATGTAGAAATTGTTTTAATGTTCTTAAGAATAACTGTGTGAACTTATGTTTGAATATTTCAAAGTGTAAATGTTGGGAGAAACGCAGAACAATTTGCAGATTCATTGCGAATGAATGAAAACAGCAATGTTTTATAGAGTCCAAGTTTCTTTTTAGCTTAACAATTAATTCCCTGTTCACTCACTTGCTGAAAACGTGTCATCAGGCTTCAGACAAGCAGATTTTTTTTCTTGTAATAACGCTCTTTGTCTATCTGTGTGTGCTGTTTGACCAAGTGAATTGATGAATAACTTATCAACTGTTCAGCATTTTCATACACTGACTTCATCGCGACCCTAAGCAAGCACTTTGCATGTATGTGTGTGTGTGTGTGTCTGTGTGCGTGTCTGTGTGCGTGTGTGTGTGTGTGTGTGTGTGTGTGTGTGTGTGTGTGTGTGTGTGTGTGTTGTAGCAGTGATGCACAAACATAAACAGGAACAGACTGGACAAAAGCACTGAAAGGAGGGTCTTGATCTTTCAATAGCTGATAATAATAATAATAATAATAATAATAATAATAATAATAATAACACTAACAATAATTACAAAAAACAATGACAACAATAACGATGATAATACAATTTTATTTATAAATTGTTTTTTAGACACTCAAGTATGCTGTACAGGGGGCAGCAACCTTATTGAAGAGTGGACTCCACCCCCTTGTACCCCCCAGGATATTCACCCCTGCTTACAGATTATTATTCACTACAGACAGATTCATGTCTGACAGTTCTCTCCGTTTGAGCTCCACTGAAATTAATTTCTAAAAGATTTAAAGAAAAGAAGTTTCAGCTCTGAACGATGACTATGTGCCCAGTTTAGTGTATGAGACAGTGTATGTGTGTACACACACCCACACACACTCTGCGACCTAATAAAGTGAAGGCAGATTATCTTTTTGACCTTTTGTTTAAGGTGTTTATGGAGCCTTATAATAGAC
Organism: Thalassoma bifasciatum; assembly: GCA_008086565.1. Lineage (NCBI taxonomy): Eukaryota > Metazoa > Chordata > Actinopteri > Labriformes > Labridae > Thalassoma > Thalassoma bifasciatum. The sequence goes on from RPOG01001791.1 coordinate 44,489, forward strand.
AGGACCTCCCTGCTCTGAAGGAAGGATTAACTTTCTCTTTTTCCGCTTTGGGTCTGTGTTTGTTCATGCATGTGTGCGTGTGCACGTGTGTGTGTGTGTTCTTCATAAACATGTCATTATTTGTTTAAAACTGATATTTAAACTTTTAACCATCTTCTTGGTACATTGCTGTACTCATGTGGTCCCCCTCCACCTTGACATTTTCCCCTTCCACATGTGCAAGTCTTGAAGTTTTTATTGTTGTAATGGTTTATGATGTTGCTAATGTGCTGAGGTGTTTTTTTTCCCTAATTCCAAACCGTCCCCCACCTCACAAGAAGCCATGTCTGGTATTTGCTTTTTTTCCCCCTCTTCCTTTCTCTTGTACTCCTTTTCCTTATCCAATAAATGGGCTGATGTGCATGCTGGCTGTCCCACAGTCCTCTTACTCCTGTCCTCCCCCTGTTTTACAGTATGTCACTTAATTTTTATGTTTCTTGGGCAGGATGAAACTGAAATGCACTTTTGTTGCTCTGAAAAATGTGTAATGACAAATAAAGCATCTTGTATCTTGTATCTTATTGAGATAATCAGCAAGTGTCCTAACTAAATAGGGCTTATGCCAGACAAGGCCTTGTTTAATAAGGAGTTAAAGAGCTTATACAGTTAGACCTGTATGTATGAAAGTGATGGAGTCTGCAACACATCAACATTAATTCAACTGGCTCAAACATTTTAATGACAGTGACAGTGTTATATTTCTGAGATCCATATTTTAAAATATCAATTTTTCTACATTCATTCATCCTCTTCTTGATATTGCGGATTTTGTTTGACAGTATTTATCCAAGACTGGTTCATTCAAGTAAAAACAAACATGATTCTGTTTGAAATGCTTGTTTTTAACATAGATGTGTATAAATGCATATTCTGATTTTACCCTGACACTGAAATTGTAAAAGTGCATCTAAAAGACAAAGAGAAATATGTCCTACAAACCTCAGTGTTCAACCTTAAAGCTGTGTAAAAATAATAAATGAATAAAAACAGGATGAGGTCAAAGTTGACACAAAGCCTGTAGATGTGCTGAAACACAGTGGACCATGTGGCCCACATATCCATTCCTGAATGATCAGCTGATGAGTTTAGCATAGATAGATCCCTGCTAACCTTCAGCTCTATCTGCTGATGACAGAGGGATTGTTTGGATTCAGCCCTCTGCCTTCTCCTCAGGGCTCACCTGCACTCTGTCGGTACACACACAGGGACTAATAATCTGGTATTTTTTTGTCAGCAGTATCTGTTTTTTTTTTTTTTTTCTTCTTCTTTTTTTAATTTCCCTCTGAGAAGTTGGACACAGCACCTTCCGATAAAATCTGGACGGAGCGGGAGCTGCATCTCTGAGCTGAAGAGGGAGAAAAGAAGTACGCTTTGGGAGAAGCGGAGGAAGCAGGAACCATGAGTGCGAAAAAGGAAGACGTGGAAAAGTTCCTGAAAGAGAATCCTGCGTTTGCTCAAAAATACTTTGCGAAGGCGATGAGCGCTGCTTCAATATCCAAAGCATCAGGACTCCCAGAGAAACAGATCAACTTCAGCAAGTACCAGGAGCTCAGCCAGGTAAATAAATGACTTATTTAAGATAAGAGTAGAAAGACACTATCTATCTTCAATGAGAGCCGCTGTTAAATAAAATAATTCATCAATCATTGGATGCTCTTTGAGGACTTTATAAGTGATCTTGAAATAATATACTTTTGTTTATTTGCTTATTCATAATCCATGATTTAAATGAGATTATCAGAACCAAAATGAAGACCCAGCTTATGTTCACTCTGCTTGGTGAGGTTGCATTCATCTGAATTTGATGCCTGCAACAGGTTTCAAAAAAGCTGGAACAGGTTCATGTTCCCCACTGTGTAACATCATCTTTCCCTTTAACAAAACTCAATACGTGTTTGTGAACTGAGGACACTTATTTTCAAAGCTTTGGAGCTGGAATTCTTTCACATTGTTGATGAAAAATGCAGTTGCTTAATAGTCTGGGCTCTCAATTGTTGTATTTTGTGCTTCATATTGTGCCACACAGTTTCAGAGGGAGACAGGTCTGGACTGCAGGCAGGCCAGTATAGTACCTGCACTCTTTTACTACAAAGCCAGACTGTTGTAACAGGAGCAGAATGTGTCTTGGTTTCATTGTCTTGCTGAAACAATCGGGGCCGTCCCTGAAAAAGAAGTTGCTTGGATGAAAGCATATGTTGCTCCAAAACCTGGATGTACCTTCCAGTATTAATGCTGCCTCACAGATGTGACAGTTACCCATGATGCCATAGGCACAAACACACCCCCATACCATCAGATGCTGCTTTTGAACTTTACGCTGAGAACAATCCAGATTGTCCTTTTCCTCTCAGAAGACACCACACCCATGATTTCCAATAACACTTTGAATGTGAGCTCATCAGACCACAGCAGACTCATCCACTTTACTTCAGTCCATTTCAAATGAGCTCAGGCCTAAAGAAGGCTGCAGCGTTTCTGGATGTTGTTGATGTCTGACTTTGTCTTTGCATGGTAGAGTTTGAACTGTCACTTGTAGATGTAGAGATGAACTGTGTTAACTGACAATGGTTTTCTGAAGTGTTCCTGAGCCCACGTGCTAATATCCTTTACACGGTGATGTGGGTTTTTAATGCAGCGCCACCTAAGGGGTCAAAGGTCACAGGCATTCAATGTTATTTTTGGTCCTTACTGCTTGCATGCACAGTTTTGTCTAGATTCTCTGAATCTTTTGATGATATTATCAACTGTAGATGATGAAATCCCTGAATTCTTTGCAATTTTATTTTGGGTAACATTGTTCTTAAACTGTTGGACTATTAGCTTATGCAGTTGTTGACAAAGTGGTGAACCTGGCCCTATTCTTGCTTGTGAAGGACTGAGCCTTTTGGGGATGCTGTTTTTATACCCAATCATGACACTCACCTGTGGAATGATCCAAACAGCTGTTTTACAGCATTTTGTTGCCCCTTTCCCAGTTTTTTTGGAACCTATTGCTGGTATCATAGAAACAGAGTAAAATTCCAGAAAAACTTGACCTGTTCCAGCCACAGGTGTCACTTTAGCTAATGTCTTACAGTTAGTCTTCACAGAGAATTTAAGGTCTTTCTGATTTCTGCTAAAAAGCAAAATTTTAAAGTCACTTTTTTTTCTCCTCTGTTTTCGAAGTATGAAGAAAGCCAAATCATGTACGACCTGATCAAAGACATGCAGGAGAACGTCAACATGGAAAAGGTGGTCTTCAAAATCCTCAAGAGAATCTGCGCGCTAATCCACGCAGATCGATGCAGCTTGTTCATGTACAGACAGAGAAACGGCATCGGAGAGCTGGCCACACGACTCTTCAACATCAACACAGAGGCTCAGCTGGAAGACTGCGTGGTGCCTCCGGACTCTGAGATCGTCTATCCTTTAGACATGGGAATAGTCGGTCACGTGGCTCTGACCAAGAAGACGGTCAACGTGAAAGATGTCACACAGGTTAGGTGGGGGATGATGATCCACTGAACCAGGTTTATATGAACGTGTCTGCTGCCTGTTACAGTGCTGTGGTCGCTTTAAACCAAACACTATGATAGAAGAGTGATACGTTACACTTTAGTCATCTTGGATGACTGACACAGTCACAGGCAGCTTGAAGCCAAGAATTCATTTAATGTGCACATCACTGTTTGCAGGGGAGTCAGTAAATTCAGAGGTATTCAGATCAAAGACAAAGGGAAATCGGCCCCACTGAATGTTTGTGTAAAAGCTGTCATTTCTTCGTGATTTCTTAGTTAATTACATCCCCAAGAGGTTTGAGTGTTCAGGTGTCTGATGAGTCTCAGTTCTCACTGGAAAAAAAGGAGTTACAGAGAGATTTAACTAACTTTAGCTTCAGGTCCGATTTACAAACAGATTTCATTTGATCAACCTGCATAGACAGTTTCATATTGCAGATTTAAGAAAAGTTGAAAATATTTGCAAAATGTTTAGCACTGGCAAAATGAAAACCTTGAAATCCTTTATTCTAATGTGTTATATACTTAACCTTGTTTTGAAAGTGTTCGACTTAATCTAAACTTAGGGTTATGATACAATCCTGAATTGAGCCAGAGCATGTCTTTGTTTATCTATTTATTTATTTTTGTCTCAACCAGTCAAGAGGATCCTAAAATTCAGTTAAAAATGGTTAAATCAAGTTTAACTGGCTCTTTTACCCAAAGTCTCCTCAAAATAAATCATGTTTCAAGATACATCAGCACCCTGAAGTCTTTTGATTTGAGACTTTAACCCTCCCGTTGTCTGCAGATACACTCTACACCATCTTCTCTGACTGATTACAAACTACAAGGTGAAATTTTTTTCTGTTACTTCTTTTTAAATTAAGATGTGTCAAACATTTTCACATATATTTAACAATTAATTTGTAATGCACAATATGAAAGACATTACATGGAAGTATACCTCTTTTTTAATAAGCAAAAATAACAAAAAACTTTTTTTTTTTTAATTTATTATCAGAGGTATATACGTTGAGGTATTGTCACTGCCAGGGTTTGTGTCAACGTTTAGGCTGGATATTGTTTTGAAATCATTTAAATTTCTTTAATGGCAGGAAGATGCTTTAAATCTACATAAAGCATACATAGTTAAAAATTAGTCATAATTAATATTACATGCAAATAGTCTAACATGGAATCATCCATGTAATTTTCAAGCAATTCTGTGAAAGAAAACCAAAGTTATAACAAAATAACTTAAAAACTGGGTCAAATTGACTCAAAGACAACAGGAGGGTTAAAAAAAACATTTGTTGAAAGCAGACTAAAGCAAAAATTCAACAACTATTTTTGGAATCCTGAGTTGTTGTTGTTTTTTTTTTAAGGTAATCAGTGGTAGAAGAATGAAAAAATAGAAAATAGGAATGGTGCTTGTATGCAGCATGCTCTACTTGCTATTGCTTTACAGGGTGTTTGTTTTTAACCATTTTGATCCATAAATGAGAATTTCATTCTCATTTCAACTGTTAGGTTCACTTCTCAAGGCCCACCTTTTTCTTGATTCAACATTCTTATCATTTGTAACTTCTTTTTCTGCATGAATCAAATACTTGACCAGTTTTAAAAAAGAATGCTTATCAGATTTAGTGTTTTTATCTTGTGTTTAGGCTCCCTTTTCTTCAGTGCTCAGAATATTCCAAAGTCCAATATTTCAAGGGGAAAACAGAGATGACATTAAATACAAATTAGTGACATAAAAGCAGACACAGACATTTTAAACAAAGTCGGATCCAAACAAAAGAGTTTAAATCTATGAAGTCCACATTTCTAAAATCCAGTGACACACGGTTCCAAAGTTCAATCAATCAATCAATCAATCAAACTTTATTTATAAAGCACTTTTCATACAGTAAAATGTAGCACAGTGCCTTACATCCAGTTAAAAACATTCCTACAAAGGCCCTTTGGATTAAGAGAGGACAGATGACTAAAACTTCAGTTTTTTCCTGGTTAAGCTGGAGAAAGTCCTCTGCCATCCAGGCTTTAATGTCAATAATACAGTTAAAAAGAGTTCAGCGCTAAAAGCATTGAGCCTGGTTTAAAGCACAAACATCAAACTCTCTTTCGAGAATCACAGAATCCTGCCGGAGTTATACGTCATCAACAACTCTTTGATATTAACTGGAGTCTTTAACATGGGTCATTTTCAATATTTGTCAAAAGTTTAGGGCATGTTAACAGCTTTTAAAATAGTTTATTTTTAAAAAAATATTTCATACCAGTCGTTTCTGAAGCATTGTTAGTTGTTAGAAAAGCAGAAAAGCAGATTATTAGCTTGTGTTGTGAGCTTCATTTGCATAAACATCCATCTGTTTATTGAGATAAATCCACTGCTGTAAGGTAACCTCCAATGACAGCCAGGCTTGTATCACACCTGCTTCTGCTCATATGGCAAAATCTACAACACCCAAACCCAGTGATATGTTATTAGTCAGTGACATATTGATAGAATGTGAAGAAGCAGACTCCTTAATATCTACGAAATATCCCTTTATCCCTGAGTCAGACTGAGGTCGGAGCTAAAAATAGGATTGTGCTGATGGAGAATTGATGGTATCTTGTTCTGGAAAAGGTCATGTCATAGAGAGAAAATACATTAAAAAATCTAGAATAGTCCACAAATGGCTGGTATTACTGTTGTAACACAGAAAAATCCAGTATGGTGCTTGTATGAAAAAAATAATACTACAAAACTTATATTTTGTTAGACGGTTATTTATATCTCACCGCAGCCAGACATGAACATTCTGTGTGTAAAAATGAACAGTTAATGTTTGAAGTGTTGTCATCATCCATGCTGAACTTGTTTATGTGAATGTTTTCATGAATCACACTGAACTTAAACCCCACCGTGGTTGTGGTCAGGTGAAAGAAGAGTAAGTCACTCACAGCTGTACTTGACCAAGTGAGGATATTAATCCCTTTTCAGACATAATCCATTTATTTCCAGATCCCATCAGCCCCGGCTCTAACTGTGGATTAGACGGCTCTGACATTTAGTCAGCAGGATTCTAACACAGATCAAAACTAGTGGCTGTATCAGTCCTGTGTATCCCTCTGAGCAACTGAAGAAGAAGTTCATGTTTAGATCAGCTGACGACAAACTGTTTCTATTTTACTGTAGTTTGTGATGAGGAAACACCAAATAATCTAACAGGGTTTAAGAGCTGGTTGGTTTTCTGAAGAAGATTTTGCTTTTAAAACAAAAGCTAAAAGAACATTTTGTGATTTTCTCTCCTCCAGAGTCAGCACTTCAGCTCGTTCGTGGACGATCTCACAGATTACAAAACCCGAAATGTTCTGGCAGCTCCCATCCTGAACGGCAAAGACATGGTGGCTGTGATCATGGTCCTAAACAAGACCACAGGACCTCATTTCACCGCTGAGGATGAAGATGTGAGTCCCAGTGGAACAAGAACCAACACAAAACACACAGAAACATTATCACAGAGCTGAAAAGCTGGAACACACTACACAATCCTTTAAATCTTCACAGGTTTAGAGACCACACACTTGGTGATAACAAAAGACAGAGAGTGCCTGATTTTCTCTTCTGATCTTGTAGTGTGTGGTGTGCAAAGATTTTAATTCATTTCTATTTATTTACATCCAAAAATATCTAAATACATTGACCAATTTCATATTTATTCACTGGTAAATTGAATAACAGAAAACTTGCAAAGCTTCTTTTTGTACAGAGAAAATTCACAGAATAAATCGAAAAGGGAATCAACAAAGCATTGGATCAATAAGCGGAGTTGATAATGGAACTGATATCAATAAAATCTTATCAGTATCCATCTAGACAAGAAAGATGCTGAGGTCTTTATGGTGAGACCAGACTTTAAAACATGTCTATATCCATTTCCAACTTAAAATGACCTCTTGTATTTGAAGAACAAAAAGGTGAAAACTTACTTTTATACACACTTTGAATGAAAAAAGAAGGAATTAAGCTTCGTGAAATTGGCTTATAGTTCTACTTAAAAAAAAGAATTATATCCCATCAACAGGCACAACTAACCAAAATTATTATATATTTTTTTATTTCTTCATTAACAAGAAATCATCATATATATTGTCTTCTCTGCTGTCATATCAGACATTTGGTTTCACAGTTATGTACCGCATAGATGTCTGGGCACACACTTGCAAAACAAATACACACTCTATTTTGCTGTTACAAAAACAAAGAAAAATGGTAACACAAATCCTAAGTAATAAACCACATCATTAATGGACAAATCCTCTGTTTTCACAGCTAAATATTCTTAAATTTACAGATCCAGTCAAATACAATACAATGCAAACAATGTTCAAAGCCAAAAATCAATAATCACCACTAAGTAGTTTAGAAGTAGTTAGAAGTTGTTTAAAATGAGACATAGTCAATCTGAGGGGAACATTCATGTTTAAGAAACCAAATATTCGAACAAATGTCAAATCTCATTGTCTGTCTGTCTGTAAAGAAGATTAATCTGTAGAATTCTTCTTCAGAAAAAATAAAAATATGGAATAAACTGACAAGGCTAAAAAAGCTCAATAAGAACAAATGATATTGGAATACAACACTGAAATTGTAAATTAACATGATTACATTATGATGCACTGAAGCTAATAATCAATGACAACAGCAATTATGAGTCAGTTTTGTTTCTGTGATGCGCTTGCTTCTGTGTTTTTTGTTTGTTTGTTTTGTTTTGATTTTACTCATTTGTTTGTTTGTAAGTAAGACAAGACGGGTAGGTTTTATACAAGCTTTAGCTTCGACCTACACCCTGTCAGTTACCTTGTTTCCACCTTCCAATTTCGACCTTGAATTTGTACATTTGTTTCAATTGCTGCAAGGGTAAACTGAAATAATTTTCATTCATAATTTTATTCATTCAGTTATGTATCCCTAAGGGTTTAAAGTTGTTGTTTGTCTTTTTCAGCTCTTCCTAAAATACCTGAAAATCGCCACTTTGAACTTGAAGATCTACCACCTGAACTACCTGCACAGCTGTGAGACACGTAAAGGACAGGTGAGAGACGTTTATCTGTGAACTGTTTGACCTTTTATTCAACTGATTTAATTTAGGAGACTCCACTACACTAACTGAAGGCTTGTTTTGATAACTGTGTGTACGTTCTTTCCCTCAGCTGCTGCTTTGGTCTGCTAACAAGGTGTTTGAAGAACTGACCGACATCGAGCGACAGTTTCACAAAGCCTTGTACACGGTCAGAGCCTACCTCAACTGTGACCGCTACTCTGTGGGTTTACTAGACATGACCAAGGAGAAGGTGCTGACCTGGGATTTTTCTCTTCCTCTAGAGTTTTATTCCAGTGAAGTGCTGACTTGTTCATGCACTTTTTTTGTCTCTTTTCTCTTGAAGGAGTTCTTTGATATCTGGCCTGTGCTGATGGGAGAACAGGCTCCGTACTCTGGACCTGTCACTCCTGATGGAAGAGTACATTTGTTACTTTATTCCTCTTACAAACCTTTGATTTTTGCCTTCTTAATGTTACCCTTAGTTATTTTTTTACATGTGATATCTTTTGTTTTCCCTCAGGAAGTGATTTTCTACAAAGTTATTGATTATATTTTACACGGAAAAGAAGATATTAAAGTCATACCGTAAGTATTAATCTTTTTTTAAAAAACATTTGAACAAAATCTGAGTTCATGACTATCCCACTCATCATCTTGTCTCCATCACACAGAAATCCTCCTGCAGATCACTGGGCCTTGGTCAGCGGCCTTCCTACTTACGTTGCTGAGAGTGGCTTCGTGAGTCAAGAATGAAAGTGAACACGTTTCTCCACTCACATTCTTCCACTTTATTGAATCTGTTTTATTTCTGCTCCTTAGATTTGTAACATCATGAATGCAGCAGCAGATGAGACGTTCCAGTTTCAGGTGACATACTCAAACTTCTTCTGCACAGAACCAGTCCTGAGATTTTCAGTTGCATTCATGAAGGCTCGTTCTTTGTGTGTGTTGCAGACAGAGCCGCTCGACAGCAGCGGTTGGACCATAAAAAATGTTCTGTCTTTGCCAATTGTCAACAAAAAAGAGGAGATTGTTGGTGTGGCCACGTTTTACAACAGAAAGGACGGGAAACCCTTTGATGATCAGGACGAGCAGCTGATGGAGGTAACGTTGTCTCACCTGTGCCTGGTGTGTAAAGTTTGTGTTATTCTGACAGTGATGTTGTGTTTCTCAGGCTCTGACTCAGTTCCTGGGCTGGTCGGTGTTAAACACGGACACTTACGACAAAATGAACAAGCTGGAGAACAGGAAAGACATCGCTCAAGACATGGTGCTCTATCACGTCAAGTGTCGGGACGATGAGATTCAGAACATCCTGGTCTGTACTGGTCTTGTTTTTCTGCATTGTATATTCTAATAGTTCCAGTTCCAATATTATGTCAGAGAGAGTTTTAGGACAGTTTCTCTGTTTTAATCTCTTCCAGAACACCAAAGAGGTTTACAACTGTGAGCCCAGAGAGTGTGAAGAGGAGGAACTTCTTGAAATCTTGGTAACACTGATACTTTTATGTGGTTAAATTACAATAACACCATATTGATCTGAACAATACCAAAAGAAAAAAAAAAGGGGGGGTTGTCAGGCTACATATGTAATCAATCAGAGTGGAGGACAGTGCATAGAGCAGGACAGACTCAAAAACACAATGAAACATTGACTTTAATCAAATGTATTATACCGACTGGTTCCATCTTAATAGACTAATTATTACTACACTGAACAAAAAGAAGTAAGGCTATTGATTTCTGACACTTTTGACAGAAATTGTGCTTACGTCTATTGTCAGATTTAAAGTGTTACATTTGCACTGAATCAGAATTTACTCTCATGTAAAAATTAAATACTATTGTGATTCCCAAAAAAACTTTATAAAGGGGGTTACCTTTTAGTTTATTTCTCATTAACAGTAATAAAAACCAGAGTCCCCCAGACCCTGAGAGGTACATCTGTCATCTTGTTTAAAAAGAACGTTACTTGTTTAAGCAGGCTTTCAGTTAACCAGTTTTTAATACTGCACATTTTTGCTACCACAATTTATTTTTAACCACAATTCGCTTTTCTGTAACTTTCAGAATTTTTTATTCTAATTCTTTTTTGGTGTGTCTGCAGTATGATTACAGCATTAGCATCATAACTTAGCATCAGTTGTTGATAAATTTCAACTTTCAGTCACTTAGTTCTGGACGATCGCTGTGTCTCTCCGTCTTTCATCCCCCTGTGGCTGTGGTTGTGAGTGACTGTTTGGCCTCAGTCATGAGGGGTACTCTCTCTTAAGGTGGTACCATCCTCTGTGGTTAAAGAATAATGGCATTTTAAAGTATGAGATAATCCAACCTCTCAGGATTCACTTGAAGTGAAAATAAGTATTTTAGCTATGTCAATACAGTAGCTGTGATATTGTTTCTTATTATATATACACTGCATTCAGAAATTAATTTTTGAAAATTCCCCCCAAAAACTTTTCCATAATGTAATTATGAGGTGTTGTGTGTCGACATTTGAAAAATGTCTGAATTCCGTTTTGGAATGAGGCTGTTATGTGACATGTAAAAAATGCTGTGAATACTTCCTGGATGAACTGTGACATGTTTTGCAAATTTAGCAGAAACAGAATTTTCCATCCATGAATGCAAAGAGTTTTTTTTATAAACATTTTATTTTCTCTGTTTCTGTTCTTCTTATTCCCCCCATAGAAAAAAGACCTCCCTCCAATGATTAAGAAGTTTGAGATCTATGAGTTCCGCTTTTCAGACTTTAACTGCTCAGAGATGGAGCTGGTGAAATGCGGCATTCAGATGTACTATGAGGTCGGGGTGGTCAAGAAGTTCCAGGTGCCCCAAGAGGTGATCTAAACAAACCAGAATTTTATTTTACATAGCTTAGAAGTCATAGATCTACGTGCTCAGTGAGTTTTCTCCTGTCAGGTTCTGGTCCGGTTCATGTACTCTGTCAGTAAAGGCTACAGGAGAATCACCTACCACAACTGGAGACACGGCTTTAATGTGGGACAGACCATGTTCACACTCTTAACGGTAAAATCAATATTCACCAGCAGCTGCAGAAAGTACTAAAATGCCTGAAAACAGATCAAAAGTATTCACTTCTCCTTTTTCCTCCTCAGACAGGAATGTTAAAGAGATACTACACTGACTTGGAGGTGATGGCCATGATAACTGCAGGCTTCCTCCATGACATCGATCACAGAGGAACAAACAACTTATACCAAGTCAAGTATGTGATCAGACAGCTTATTTATCTACAGTGCACACCCATTGATTTTAAAACACAAATCTGGTATTTGGTCATGGGGCAGCAAGTCCACCCAGATGTTTCCCTCCCAAACAACATGTTCTAGCTCCTCTTGGGGAATCCTGAGGTATCTCCTGACTATAATGGATATAAAACATCAACCAAAAGTCAGGAATTTGTGTTTGGCAGATTATTCCTTGGTTTTTACAGTGCTTATTGATAATAAATGTTATCCCGTTGGAAAGCCAATATATTTCCCTTTTAAATGGAGCCACATTTGTAAGAAACATGCATCAGTGGGATGAACAGCATAGTTGTGCCAGGGGATGAATATCGTTAACTAGTTCCTGTCAGAGTGGATAAGAAATGGTTCAATCCATTGACATCATTTGTCTTTATGCTCAATGATTCTTTTGTTGATTCTTTCTTTTCTACCAAAGCAGCTGGACCTTACAATGACAATTTTTGCTTTGCGGATAAATAATAGTTTCCCAAGAAAACTCAGATTCAGGATTTTCTACTTGAAGTTTCACTGAAGAAGCTGTAAAACTGAACGCACAAAAACTTGTACATTACTGTCTCAAAAGAGATTCATATTAAATACATTCTACATGTTATACATGTCCTAATGTACCAAAAAAAACCATAAAAAAACATAACGCTAGCTTGATGCTAACGTATATGGAAAATTATATTGATATGCTAGAAGTTAGCATACATCAATATAAGTTTGGTTTTAAAACAGAATTTCAACTTTCATTACAGAAACATGTCACAAGAACTCTTTGTAAACAATGCTGAATTCTTTAGACGTTAAAATTATTACAGGCAAATGTTTTCCAAACAGGAAGACGAAATTAAAGTTACTTCATGCTCATGGCTGACTTCAGCATAACTTTAGCAAGCTCAAGGTTCCAAACAAAGCTAGGTTGCCTACTTCAATCAATAGCATACAACAAAGCAATACATCAACTTCACATGAAGTGTGATATTTTACTAATCTTTATTATTTACACCCAGAGATATCCAGATTCAATGACCAAATTCATATTTATTTACTTATAAACTCAATTAAATGGTGACATGGTAAACCTGGTAAGCTACTTTTAGTAAACAGAAAATTCTAAGGAGCAATTGATAAAGGAATAGATAAAGAATCAGTTCGATAAGGGGAATTGATGAGGGCATTGGTATCAATCAAATCTTGACAGTACCCATCTCTAGTTGCTCCAAAAAAATAAAATAGAACAGAATAAAAAAAAGAACTGATATTAGGAGTTCTGTGGTTCACCAAAAGGAAACAAGGGTACTGATAGAGAGACAAACAGCACTGTGAGGTCTCTATTCCATGTCATGTAGTCCCTCAGTGTTGAGGCTCTTTAATTGTCTCCATATCTGAATAATGTCATCCCTGTCCACAGATCTGGAAACCCTCTGGCCAAACTACACGGCTCATCCATTTTGGAGAGACACCACTTAGAGTTTGGAAAGTTTCTTTTGGCTGATGAGGTGAGCTGATAAACTCAAATTTAAGTCTAATGACATGTTTCCTTCATATAATCCTTAATGTTCTTCTCCTTTCATCTCACCTGCAGTCACTGAACATCTACCAGAACCTAAACAGGCGTCAGGTGGAACATGTGATTCATCTCATGGACATCGCCATCATCGCCACTGACCTCGCTCTTTACTTCAAGTCAGAAAACCTCCCAATAACCCACTCTACCACCCTATTCCTCGATCTGCTCTAAGAGTAAAGAGTAAAACAGCTCCTCTCTGTGTAACTCTGCAGGAAAAGAACCATGTTCCAGAAGATTGTGGACCTTTCCCACACGTACGAGGACGAGAAGAAGTGGGTCGACTTCATGTCTCTGGAAACAACCAGGAAAGAAATTGTCATGTGAGTAACAACAAGCATCACAACAGCCTTTTGTCCTGTTAAACCTTTTTTAAATCTCTTAACGGTGACTGTTTCAGGGCCATGATGATGACTGCATGTGACCTGTCAGCTATCACCAAGCCCTGGGAGGTACAGAGCAAGGTGAGAGGCTCAGGATGGAGAAAATGATTGATGATGATTCACTGGAAACATGCAGCAGATGATGACTCTGTGTGTGTGTGTGTGTGTGTGTGTGTGTGTGTGTGTGTGTTGCAGGTTGCTTTATCTGTAGCAGCAGAGTTTTGGGAGCAGGGTGACCTGGAGAGGACCGTGCTTGAACAGCAGCCTATTGTGAGTTTACATATCGTTGAGGTTTATTTAAATTGTGTGAAGGTGTCTCCAGGTAAAATTGAATAATGGTTGTTCAGCCAGAGAAATCAGCCAGGTAAATAGTTTGTTCATCAGTTGATCAAAAGTTAAATACCACAACTAAAAAAAAACTGTAAAACCCCTAAAATAGAAATCAAAGCTTGAAAAAAAGGACCCAGTAATGAGCAGCTCCACTGTTCTTGTTGATCCTTTCAAAAATTAGTTTGTTCATGTTTGATGTGAGTGTTTCCAGGAGGTTAGTGGGAACATGCTCCAAGTGCTGAAGATGCTTCATTTTTGGCATCCACTGTCTGGAACTGACATCCATTTTTGTAAACTTCCCTCTCCATCCATCCCATAATGTTCTCAATGTGATTTAGACCAGTGGAACATCCAGGCTGCTCCAAAAGAGTGAGATTATTCCTCTGGAGGAAGATGAAGTCCTTTGTCAGGCGGACATTGGGAACTGCAGCTTTGTCCTGTTGAAAAACCCAGTCATTAGCACAGAGCAGGGCCCTCAGTCATGAGGGACGCTCCCAGCAACATTTCCACTTAGCCAGCTGCCATTTGATGTTACTGCACAACTGTCAGCTTCATTGTTCCATTGAAATAAAAAGCAGATCATGATGCCCACACCCTTCCACTGTGCGGTCGAGGATTGCCCCATGTCTTGACAAACAGCCAATCAGATCCACATGCTCTGCGCTGGTGAAATGTTTTTGGTTCTACCACTTGACTTTTTTGTTCCATCACCCTCAGCATCTTTGAAAAAAGTTTAAATGTCTGTCTCACAGTGTCAACCTCAGCAGTGATGGTGTTGTGTTGTGAGAGGTTTTGTTTATGCAGCTCAACAATCCGACCACATTCAAAGAGAGAAAGATTTTTAGCCTTTACATCAGGAGGTCATGACAGTGTGAATACCTGACAGAAAATGACCTTGAATCCACATTTTTGTGCAGGTTTTGTCTTTTATAGGCTGTGCAACTTTTGATCAGCTGATGAACAGACTATTCACCTTTGATTGTTGCCTGCAACACCTTTTGGAAATCCAACAGTGAAACATAAATTTGTGGCATCTTTCAATCAATGTATTTAAGGGAATGATACATACTATCACTGGTGCCTGGATGTTGTATAGAAACATAAAATAATTTAAATTCAAGTCACATTGGCACCATGTTAAATGTAAATTCTGTTCTGAGATCTAATAAGTTCTTCTTGTTCCTCCCTCAGCCAATGATGGACAGAAATAAAGCAGCGGAGCTTCCAAAGCTACAGTGTGGTTTCATTGATTTTGTTTGCACGTTTGTTTACAAGGTAATGTTTCAATTTACTTCTTGATGGATGAAATAAGCTGAGCGTTCCATCTTCAGTTTACATTCACTCAGTATAAATATATTTTGAAGAATCTTGCTTACTATTTTTTTTTTGATGAGCCCTCCACCAATTTAACTTCTTGCTTTTTGAATTGGTATAAGTATTTGAAAGTATTATACTCTTTCATCCTCAGGAGTTTTCTCGCTTCCACCCACAAATTCAGCCCATGCTGGACGGCATCCTAAACAACAGGAAGGAGTGGAACGCTAAAAAGGAAGAGTACGAGGCTACACTCAAGGCCTTAGAGGAGGAGAAAGCTGCAAAAGAAGCAGCCAAAGGTAGAGAGGAAAATATCAAAATAACCATACAGAGGTAAAATACACTGACCTAAAAAACATCCTTGAATCTTGTTTGGTGTGATTTTTCTCACCAGGCCCATCAAACAATCATGGTGGTGGAGGTGGAGGCTCAGGCTCCAAGACCTGCTCAGTATGCTGAGAGACCACAGAGATGAACACCATGGCCACCAATGACTGACTACTATGGGATGTCATTAGCACCACAGCTACTCAAGCTGACCATCTCTGTGGCAGGAACAAAATGGAAAAAATGGACGTCATAGCAAGGGCATTTTCCTTTGTGTGATTGTTCAGTCACACTGGTTGTGATTAAATAGAACAACTGAAAAAATATTCATCAAGTGAACCAAAACATTTTCTATAATCTTCTTAAATTTTCACTAATTTTGTCATAAATCTGGATGATTTTTAGGGGATTGTTTTTCTACCTGTCATCAAACATGAAATTGTTGGTGTCTGATGATACAAATACACTGAGTGTCTATTGTTTCTGCCAGTTTCTTTGAAAAACTTACCGAAGCAGAAATTAAAAGAGCTGAACTTGTACATAAGTATGTATAGCATGTGTACCTTTGTAAAGTATGTAATATATAAGAGTACACAGGAATTCAGTGATGTTGTACGGAACATTCTGCACTAGAAACACCAAGAATAACTCCAGAGAATATCATGCATCAATGTTATAAACATTCTGTGCATTGAATATCAATGCAAAATAAAAGCCAAGTACACACACAGGTACTTGGAGCAGGGCCACTAGGACCAGTGACCCCCTGCTGTGGGACGACTCCAATAGGCCTCTCCAAAAAGGGACAAAAACAAAAAGGTAGTCGAAACAAAATTTAGCTGAGTCAGAGAACAAGTTCTACCATCTGCTTTTAGCCCCTATTTTGTTTATATTCCTACAATGGATTAAATATGCTACTGTGAACAGTCTTTGATTTTGGAAAGCATTTCCTCACCCCCCAAAATGGTCCTGACCCCACTTTTGGAACCACTGATTGGGGCCACTTACACATTAACAGGAGGGTTAGGATGAATTGCAATGGTGTTGTTGCATTTACTCTCGTTTACATGGAAACAACATTTTTACGGACCTTAAACAGAAACTTAGAAGCAGAACTGTCAAGGAAACAGTGACTCAGGCAGCTTCTTGTCATGAAGTGCAGATAAAAACTTCCAGCCTGTAATATGTGTAAGTTTAGTTGAAATGTAGATGACTTTTTATTGGTAGAAAGTGTGTAATATTTAATATTGGCCAATAATCATCATTTTTGTTTTATCTCCTTGAGTCTGGGATGTTTTTAACAAGTATATATGTCTTTTTTTTGGCTAAATTGGAGGCTGTTAAAGCATGCTGCATATAAAAAAAGTTTTTTGCTTTATAACCATAGGGAATACATTTGGGGCTGCAGGTCTGACAGGAGGCTGTCTCTCCTCAACCTCTTTTTGTTTCCTTTTCTGTCCACTTTTATTTCCTCCCTGAAAAAGGCAGAAAGCCTGATTTATTTTTTGAAAGCCTGACAGTTATTGTTCAACATCTTCAAATAAACTGAATGTCTTTTTATTCTATGGTTGCTATCCTCTAGCTCGCCTCCCATATTTGTAAAATGATGAAACAATAAAGCAAATGTATTTTTTGGAAGTTAAGGACTCAATTATTTTCCTATGATCCTCAACCTCTTTGCAGACATATAATAGTAATCTTGATTAAATTAAGTATTTTTTCTATAATGTGGTCACATAATTTCTTAAAACGAGACATTAAGTGCAGATTCTCTACTATCCCATCTACCGTCTTTGGATGGTATAGATTTCATTGTAAGAGTTACATCATTACACAACACACAAAGAGTATTGAGGCACCATTTCTGCTCACACTGCACTTTCTTCTTCTGGTCCCTGACCCTAATCCTGGGATTGCTGCTAAACTAGGCCAGGATTAAAACCCTGCGCCCCCCCAGGCTCATCTCTCACCAAAGGACAGGAACACAACAGACACTACACACCTCCAGCAGTTTGTTGTGTTTGCTCAACATGAAGACAAACTTAACTTTACCTCAAAGAAATGTTTCTTTTTTATAAGTTCTTAGTTCATCCTATGAGCTGGCTCCATGTTATTTTTTTATTTGAGTTCAAAATTGGAACTTGGTAAAACAAAAGTAAAACAAGACCACTTCAAGTGTTACATGAAAATCTTAGGTCTTTATTAAGATTGAAATAAAAGAGTGCAGGTCAAGTGATGGTTCATTTTAGGATGGTGTCAGAATTTGCTGCAGAGAGAAGAGAGAGGGAGAACAGATAAATATTTGTGGGTATGATGTCACAAGGTGAGCAGTTTTATCAGAATGTACATAAAAATGCTGTGTTATAGGTGGTGTGAATTAACCTTACCTTCAGACAGCTGCTTGTAAATGCGCTCCTGCTCCTCTCTGAGCTTCTTCTCTGCTTCCTCTATTTTCCTCTCCTCCTCAGCAATTGGTTTTAAGTAATCTAGAAATTAAACAGAACCAAAGATTACTTAAAAAAGAACATTTCTGTTCAAGCTTTCTGCCACCTGCAGGGTGAAATTTAAAAATATGTACAAACAAAAATTAGTAAACCTTGGTAAATAAACAGACTTGTATTTCTACTACAAAGAAGTACAGGTGTATGCTCTAAAACCAATCAGATGAAACAGAGTAGATATACCTGTAAATGTAGTAATATTACGTAAGTTCAAGTGGTGATACAGAACAAGAATAAGCTCATAGTTTGTAACTATCACCCAAAACCACAACTTACACTAGTGGACCTCACTGTCTACTACCATAAATGTATTTCACAAACTAGGATCAGGGTTAAGGGACAAAACATGGAGTTGAGTAGAATAAAGAGAAGTCAGGTAAATTAGTTAGTCTCCATCTGCCATGTGTGATACAAAAAATTTGAATAATTATTTTTTTTCTTATTGGAGCAGGAGCAGTGAGAAACCATGGATTGCTTGTAATACTTCCGATCACATTTTCAAAACAGTAAGAAAAAAGGACTTTACATCTCTAGCACATGCACAGACACAAACTTACCAAACCTCTGCTTGCCGTAGATGACACCCAGCAGCAGGGCAGACCATCTGGCCGTCTGAAATGAAAAGAGATTGAAATGTGTTAAATTGTGAAGAAATATCATGGAACAAAGTGTGACAGTGCTGGGAATGTTACTGCTATTTTAATACTTATGTTGATTTTTTTTTCATTCATTCATTAGATTCTACTCTAAAATACTTATTTTATTTAGCCATAACTCTATTCAAAATATGTTATTTGAGTTTTGCAATCACTGGAAAGTATTTTGACATGTATTTCACTCATACCAAAAGTGTTTCAATGCAGTTAAAGTTTATTAGTTACTTGAGTTCAGTGAACTAACATTTAAAAAAAAAAAAAAAAAAAGCTCTCTAAGAGTCAACAACACTTTACTGGCACCATTTCTACAATTCTCAGTGTTTTGCAACCGTTCAAAATATACATTAATTAAAACCTTTGGACAGTTCAACACACTGAGCTCAGAGCAAAGTCCAGAGTCTCTGAGCCCTTTAAGGAGTTTATAACGTGAAGAAGAACGTTTCGTGTTAAACTGGTATCACACCCAGCAATTTCTAAAGCTCAATTTTTATTCATAGTAATATAAATAATGTCATGAACCTGTATAAAAAGGTGTAAATATGAACCTGAGTTTAATGCTGCAGGGACAGGTTCAACCGTGACGTCACTGCGTTTCAATGTCACAGTTAGCAAACATTAGCTATCATGCTACTGGAACCTCTAATATGAGGGTCTGTTTACCGAAGACATTAAAGGACATGTGAGAGCTGTCAAAGTTGATATTTTGTCGGCTGGTATCTAATTCATTACTCTGATAACTGCAGAACTAATCTGAAATGTTATTACCTTGATGAGCGGCGACACTGCGACAGGGGGAACCATGGTGAAGAGGGGAAGTAATAGCAGAGCGGAGCGGAAGTGACGCCTCATTCTCTGTCTTTTTTTTTTTTTTTTTTTTTTTTTTTTTTTTTTTTTTTAATTATTTTTTAAAAATCTTCTTTTTATTTTTTACTTTTTATTATCATTGTTTTTACATGGTCCGGATTTTTTCCCTTAACTTTGTTCTGGTGTTCATTTTTACGAAATTAAAATAAATAAATAAATAAATAACAACAACAATAATAAAAGGCATCATCTGAAATTTAATTAACTGTTTTAGAAATAGAATTTGTTTTCCTCGAAATTGAACTGATTCTTCTTGTCAATTTACCTCTCCTCTTCCTAAAATGAAAACATAAAAAATAAAAAATTACAGAATTCAATTTCTGTTCAGAGCATCATCCATACATTCGTGAGGAAGAGTGCCGAGCACAGATTTAGTGTATTTTTTTTCATTTTGAAGGGAGGCCAGGATGAACTTTACATGATTTCATTAATTGAAACTGTAAGAAAATGAAGAAGAAAACATGGTACTGAATTATATACGAGAACCTTTACTTTTTTTTTGGTTGAATTTTTTTCCTTTTTGAGATATTGCATGCAGCTGTCATGCGATTCAAGGACTTGTGGAGCAACTTGAACAAAATAATTATTCAATTTCAGGATGTTTCAGAAGTCAGAACTAAGAATAATTTAACCTTTACTGGCTTATTTTCAGCTCTGAATTGATTTACATAGTGCTTCACTTACCTATACTTACCTGTACTTGTGCTGTCATGAATAGGGATTTCACATTACCCAGCTTCTTCCAGTCAAGTGTATCAGTTTTCCATTTATTTATTTCTTTACATATCATGAAAAAGTTATAAAAATGTTTCTTAAAATTACCTCAGGTTTAATTTTAGGATTAATAATTTATTTAATTTTTGCTCATTGGTATTTCCATGCATTTATCATTAACTTTATTTTCTAATGATTGCCCCAAGATGTAACAGCGTCTGACCTTACTCAGGAATTCCACAGAGAATTGAGAAAACAATAGCTCGTTGCAGATTTTGTTTGTTTGTTTGTTT
>RPOG01001791.1:67004-125490 GCA_008086565.1 Thalassoma bifasciatum
CATGCAAACACTCAATGAAATTAGTCACATGAAAGAAATTACACAAAACAAATAATCAAACAGTGATGTGATGACAAATCATCCCTTCCAAGCAAATTATCGGCAAATCTGAAAAAACAGTGGCAGTAGTTCTTTGATCAGTCTTACTACTGAGTGTATTTTACACTTTAATGCTGATATGACGCCTGCTCAGCTCGAACATCCGCCTAAAGCCCCGAGGCTTTGTAGGAGAAGATTTGGGATCCGGGGAACTAGAGAGCCAACCGAGAGTTAAAATCTTCTTTCTTTCCAAAATATAGAGGCTTCAAGCGCTGAAACCAGCATTCAGAATTCAGTGTTCATTCATTCTTCTCTGTGTTATCAGTTCTCACCTGACTTCAAGATTTGGATCAAGGACATCGTCATATATTTCTCCTCCTTCTCCTCCTGGCAGTGGGGGGAGGACAACTATGAAAAAAAGATGTGTTATATTATCAGCATGTACAACACTTGGTCACTCTATACATTGATAATATTCTCAAAGTAATTCAAACATACCTCCTGATCCTCTGATACCACTGTAAAAGGAAATGATATAAAAGTTACATGAAGTTAAGTTGTAAAAATATTACCGCCTTATTTTGTCTCCACTTACTAATGTTGTGAATTTTCATTTATTTATTACCTGGTGGTACATGGAGGTAGATCATTGGTCCCACAGAATAAGATGGTAAAACACCCCAAACCCAAATGAATGATTTAGTTTTATCTATTCAGTTTTTACATTTTCTAAGGCTCAACTTCTTCCCCTAAAGCTTAATAATAAAACTAATTTTACTATCAGGTCCCCTCAAAAATATTCAAGTACAAAGTTAAATGCACAAAAAGCCAATAAGACACAGTTAACTTGAGTAAATGTAAATTATTTACCTCCACCTCTATATTTTTCTTACCTGTTATCAGCTACGTCGATGTCGTCATAGACCTCAGGGTCGTACGCCTGCTGAGCTTTGTGAGTCTTTAAAGAGTTGAAATCTATTTCCACTGATGTTGTCTTTACATAACCAACTGTTAGAGACAGAGAAGTATGTGAAATAAAGACATTGTATGAGTCTGAGTTACTGCATTTCTGGAGCTCTAATATCAAAAATTGAGTAAGGAGAGAGAATATGATTAAAAATTGTACAGAAATAGTTTTAGTGTACTTGCACATGCTGCCCAATTGATGTCATTGCAGACATTCAAAGGAGACTTGGACCAATGAATATTTGACTTACTGGATCCATCTGATGTCCTCCCCAGCCATTTTCCCTCTGGGTTGCCCTGAACTCGTATGATGTCCAGACTGTCTCCCTGCTTCAGAGCCAGGTCAGTCTTACTGCCCCGACAGTCCACACTGGCCTTCACCTGGTGAATCACTTCCAGAGGACCCACCAGCTACCACACACAACCACGCACACACAGGTAACACACAGATGAAGAAAATAGAGAAAAAGTGGATTAAACTGCATCTTAAATGAAAAGCTGGAAAGTTTAATAATCAGCTGGAGAAACTTGTTTATTCCTGTGCAGAAAGTTAATGCTGTATTTGTTGTGGACGGCGTCAGATAGATACTCAAGTTTTCAGGTTTTTAGGTTTTGCTAAAAGCTTGATAGTGGGTTAAGTCTCCTTTATAATGTGCTGATATCAAGCTCAAATCTAACCTAGTCAGAAATCAGATTTGCTTTATGACATATAGGGCCTTTGAACTAACAGGCCCTCTGACTTTTTTATTGATAGGCTTTTTAAATTTCTGACTAATGGGTCTTCAGATTTTCTGAATAACAGGCCTAATAATTTTCAGATTTATTAGCTTTTCAATTGGGCTTTTTCATTATCTGACGAACAGGTCTTATCATTTTCTGACTAACTGGCCTTGTGATTTTCGTATTAACAGGCCTCCTGTTTTTCAGATTAAGATGCCTTCTAATTGTCTGACCAGCAGGCCTACTATTTATCTGACTAACCATCTTATCTACTGACTGATGGGCCTCCTGGTTACCTGACAAACAAGCCCTCTGATTGTCTGACCAGAGGGCCTTCTTTTTTTCTTACTAACAGACCGTCTGATTTTCAGACTAATGAGAGGCCCTCTCGTTGTCTTGTTTTTCTGACTAACAGGCCTCTATATTCTCTGACAAACAAGCCGTCTTATTTACTGACTAATGGGCCACCTGATTTTCTGACCAAAAGCGCCTCTGACAATAAGTCTGGCTATTACTTATAGACCCAACACTTAGATTTACTTAAAGCAAAGCTTTTAAAAAGTGTTAACAGTTTGTCTGAAAATGTAGAGAGGGTTCGTTGCTTGTACAGAGTTTAATTTGATGTAAATTTTTCTTTCCTGGGTGCATCTTGTTCTCACATCTAAGAAGCCGTTTTCTTCTTCAAGTCATCATGCTAAGCTTTCCTCTTTGTTTAATTTTTGCACAACTTCTTTAGATTTAACTACAGGTTTATTTCCAGTTATGTTAACTTACTCTGAATTTCTTTCTGGCGTCTTGTTCCTTCTTCTCACGCTCTTTCTGCTCTTTCTTATCAGCCTCTTGTCGTTTTTTCTCCTCTTTGTCTTTCATCTTCTCTTGCTTCTGTCCAGCTGCTTCCCTTTGGATGTAAAAACAGACAGCACAGCAGAATTAACCAAAGAGAATGTATTTTTATTTTATGTAAATGGGTTAAAAGAGGTGAAGGAGCAGCACGATGGCTTGGAGAAAATCTGGGCGACTTCATTTCTGCTGATTTGAAATAAAGGGTTTATCTTCAGAAGTCTTAAAACTTGCTGATGTTGTACATAGCTTTCGACAAAAGGGTCTGCTACATAAACAGTAGAATTGTAGAATACAGTACAATATCTGAGCCAACACTTAAATTTAACCCTACATACAACAGAATGTTATAGAATTACAAACTCAGACTAAAATCATGAGGAAATACCATGCCTGTCATGTGTTTTGATTAATTGAAAGAGCTTCCTTGTAAATTATTTTAGTTGTAGTGTGACCAAACTACCACCAGTGGGTGGTGTTGGTTAAGTTTCATATGAGGGTCCTCGATTTTGAGTATGACAAATATACTAACATAAGGGTTCAAACATGTTCTTATTAGTTGGGTTCACTCAGAGGACACAGTGTTAACTCATAGAAAACTTCTGAAAATGCCCTGAAATGTTAAGTTTATCTGAGTGAAGATGGCTGCATTTTTAACCCAAACTCCTCCAGAACTTTCTCAGTCAGGTCGTTGCTCACATTTCAACAAGAAGTTAGAGTGAGCAGATGTGAGAGAAGGTATAAGTCAAGAAAATTCCCATAAATAAGTGAAAGTAAGTGGATTATGAACAGCATATTCACACACAAATAGACATTTCTTTTGACCTGTGCAGAAAAAGGAACAAATTATTTAGGTAAAGTCAAAACTGCCAGGCTCTGTGACTGGATGCTGTTTTTGTGCAGTGGTTTGTGAATTTAAACGATAAAACCACATTTTAATGTAGTTCAAAGCATTTGTGGTCCAACTGTAGAAATCACCCATCATGTTCTGCAAACCACAATAACATTAGTGGCAAAACACATGAAGGTGGGGCTAAATTCAGGAAACGTTAACCTATATATGCAGTGATATAAGCTGAACATTCTGCTATCTCTGACCACATTTTAATGTAGTTCAAAGCATTTGTGGTCCAACTGTAGAAATCACCCATCATGTTCTGCAAACCGCAATAACATTAGTGGCAAAACACATGAAGGTGGGGTTAAATTCAGGAAACGTTAACCTATATATGCAGTGATATAAGCTGAACATTCTGCTATCTCTGATCTGAGGAGAGGTGAAATATCTAAAACTACAGGAAGTGTCATTTTCAAGATACAAAAGATACAAATAAATGTACAGAGTTATTGGACACACATCAGACAGTGACTTTGACCATGAAATGCTTTAAAGACTTTCTCAGAAGAGCGCTTGTCCTTTTTCTTGTCTTATTGTGAACTGTCTTTGAAGTCATTTGAAATTTTAACCAGCTAGAACCAGAATGATTTTTTCTCTAATGCAAAAGTTACATTTTTTTATTATTATTTACATTTCATCCAAAGAGCATTTATCAAAAGAGCCCAATGACCAAAGTCCTGAGGAAGCTCAGGCTGGTCCCTGGCAGAAGCTGCACCATCAGTGTGTAAATGTGATGCCCTACATTTATATCATGTTTCCAGTTCTATCATCCATTAACCCTGTGAACATGGATCCAGCCGTCCTGGTCTGTGTCGGCCTCTCAGGCTGAACTGAAATGAGACAGTCTGGTCTGGTTCATGACAGATTTCCTGTTCTCATTTCCAGCTTTCTGCCCTTTCACTTGCACCACATAACACTTCCTCTGATACCAACAAGTAACCAGCTGACTAATTATTGACTGTGTCATGTTCGAAGGCATCAGTCTTTATGGCTTGCATGGCTCAGTTGAAAGCTAGCTCTAATAATTAACAATTAATTCTTCTGTTGCTTTTACAATCCACCATCTCGTCTTCAAAGAATCACTGGACGTGTTGGTATGGACGCCACTGGAGCAACTTTCTCACTCTCACTGACATGATAATGCCCTGTGAGAGATGCAGCCTGTGTTTGTTACAGTCACTGACTTCAGCAGCATCCTTTACCCTCATCCCTTTAATCTATTTGATGCTGTCAAAGTCAGACGAAAATTGTGGGGTGGGGAAAACAACCCTTTTCTCTCAGTCTGCAATGCCAAGACCTTGATTTTGAACTGTCAAACTAATGCTTACAAGTTCTTATTTACAACACTGAGTCATTACTGTGAATGACAAAGACTGAAACATGACTACATCCAACAGCATGGAATCAGATTTTTGTCCATGTGTTATAAAGGTCAAATAATTCCGCAGGTACCATTTACGATCTGGTTGAGAGACAATATCATATTTGTAATCGCTAAAATTTAAAAAATTCTAAAAATCCTTTCTTTGTGAAAATAATCAAGTCTATCATACTTAATTTGTGGACACGACAAAACTCAAACATCAGCTTTATTTTTTCCACTAAGAGCTTTTTTTAATTTAACCTTTATTTAAACAGAAATGTGACATTGAAATTAGGAATCTCTTTTTCAATGGAGTCCTGGTTTGGTTGGCAACAAAGTATAAGATGCAGATAAATAAACTATAGTTCAATTTATTAGGAAGGAAATGACTGAGTGTCTTACCATCGTTCATCAAGATCCTCGTACATCTCTCCATCATCACTGTCACTTTCCACCTGAGCCTGAAAACGCGTGAAACATTTAAGTCAATTCACCTCATGAGAAACACATAGTTAGAGATTTGATCTTGAATGGACTCAACTATTTCATCACCTCGTTCATCATGCTGTTATATGTGTGTGTGTGTGTGTGTGTGTGTGTGTGGGTGGATATAAGCACAAATGTCTCACCGTTTGTTTCTTGCTTGGATGACCTAAAGTGAAACAAGGTCTCAGTATTAGTACAGACTTTCATGTTTATGGGGTACCTTAAGTGGTACCACAGTGGTAAACAAGTGTTGAAGTAAGCGGACCACTCAGTCAGACAGAAACTTCAACCAAAAACAACTACGTCAAAGGGAACAACCTGAAGTTTTTGAACATGTTTGCTTCTGTAGTTCCTTTTCTGTTTCCTGTGAAACTTACATATCATGCAAAGTTCAGCATCACAGTTATTCTCTATCTTCCTTTTGGGCTGAAAAATTAAAAAAACTGACACATGGCTGTGAAGGAACTTCACATTTTATGAGAGGAGGGGTGTTACTGAACCTGCGGTTGGTGGTAGAGGTGGAGGGCAGCTGAACTCATCAACATCATCGTAGAAATCCTCTTGCACAGGCCTGGAAGGCAAAGGTGTGTGTTACGACTGAAGCAGCTATAGTTTGTGTTTATGGGCATGAAAATGCAACCTACATGGTTCCAGGATGTCGTGGAGGCAGACTGGGAAGTGCAGGTGGTGGGGGTTGAGGGGGGGTCACATGGTTGTTGACAGGGTGAGAGGTCAGAGGAGTCGTGAAGACGGGTTTTTTCGGGATGCCAGAGCCTGTGACAAAAAGAAAAGAAGTCTTGAATAGAAAACTCTCTGCCTAACGTGTTGACATGGAGATAAAAGGTTTGTTTACAACTTTTTCAGAGACAATGAGGGGAACAGATTTAAACGAGCCGTGTAGAAACAAGTCATACAGGTCTGAAAAAGTGAGAGGAGGAGGTGATGATACTCCAGTACTCTTCTATATAATCAGCAATGCATTTGTTCAAGCAACTTCTCACTCATATAGATGTCAGAGGTGATGCTTCTTTTTTGTTATGAATAATATTTCAAAAATTGTTGATAAACTATACTCCATTGTTGTGTTAGTCAGAATCAAAATCAAAAATAATTCATTGATCTTCTAGAGAGAATCGCACTTTAGATACAGCTACTCCCATTCAAAAAAGTGTTAAATTACAGGAAAATTACAAAATTAGGTTTTAGTGTCATATATAAAAATTGAAATATAAGCACAAGATATAAAGTGTGCTCATTTTACTAAGAAATATTGGCCTTACTACGAAATTTGGCCTAGTGGTTAAGATCGTGCCCCATGAAGTTTGCTCTTGAGCAGGCAGCCTGTTTCCCGCATATCACTCCCCACTCTCTCCCCCTTTCCTCCTCCATTGCATTAAAGGCATAAAAAGCACCAAAAATTTTAAGAAAACTAAAAAGAAACATATGGTGCATACATAATGACATAAGTTTTGAGTTATTGCACATATCTAATGCAAATTACGAGTATTGCACAGAGGAAACTATTGCTCCTCATTGCTTGACAACCAACATAAGTCTGGAGTGAAAGTAGAGATACTCAAAATGAGTTGTACAGTCTGATGGCCACAGGCAGGAATAATTTCCTGTGGTGCTCAAAGGAGCTTTAAATGGAATCATAGAGGATGAAAGTCTAACATAGACAGAAAACTGAAGAATAAACATAACATCTAACACCACTGATGTGCTGTAGAGTTAAAGTATAAAACACAGAAATGTTAAGAGTAAGTATCACAAAAAATGGAAGAATGAATGCTTCCTTGGTTCAAAAAAGGGGGACGCTGGGGTAGCCTGGTGCTCAGAAGGTAATCCCTGTAGCAGACAGTCAGGGTTTGAATCCAGCCTGCAGCACATTTCCCATGATCATCATTCATGACCAGTGATGAGAATAACAGCTTTACCAACCCGTTATTGTTTTCCAGTACAGGTAATCTAGAAAATTACTATTTCAAATGTCACAATGCTGTTACGGACTGTGAAATGTGGTCTGTGTGAATAATCCTGCTAAATTGTCATCTCTGGGCCTTTGTACATGTGTGTCAGTGTCTGTCTGCCTCACTTCAACAGGAGGTGGTTTTACCGTCTATGGTGTGTAAACGGAGCTACGACTGTTAGCCATGCTATTAGCTATGGTCGGGGGTAGTGGGCATGGACGGCTGCTGAAGCTGAGCCATGGAGGAGGAAACCAGTTTGGATGCTGTTTGTAAATAGAGAAACGAAGCCTGTCGAAAATTTCTGCATACTTCACCTTTGACATTGTGTCAGACTTTAAATCTACAAGTCTTACAATGAAAGATTATAGTTTTGAAATTACCTTTAAATTATTAAATCAGATAAACTTCTGATCCCTGGTTGAAAGCTGACCAGTCACCACCAGTGAGGGGAAGAAAAGAATTGTTCAGAAACGAAACTCATGAGGAGCTGAGTGAAAGAGACGTCAGCAACACTCATGAAAACTGGCCTGAAGCTACCACAAACCACAACAGCAGACTCATAAGACCACGTTACTGAGCGGTAAACACCTCCAGATTCAGAAAGGTAGGAGGAGGAGACTTGATACAGGTGCTGCTGTCAGGAAGGATATTGACAAATTACTTATCTTTAGACTAAATAAAAAAATGTTCAGTTAAGTGTAATTTATTTATCTTAACATGAACAAAGCAGAAACCTCCGGTCACAAGAAATGAAACCACATCAGAGGAGCTAAAAACTGCAGGTCCTTGCACGTCTACTCAAGGCAGCCAGCAGAAGCACCAGAAACCACAGATACACCAATCAAAAAGGCGATTTCATGTTTCAAGCCTGGTTCAAAAAATAACTTCAGTCTGAATTTGTAAGACCAAACAATGTTCAGGGGTGTAGTAAAAATGCTGGATAAACCAGACTGTGTTGCAGATTTACTGATAAAAGAGTCTTAAAGTTAACAAGAATAAGCATGAAAACCTAAAATATGACATTTTGTGTGTCTCTGTTTCTTTTTTCTCTTCCACCAAATACAGAAGAGTTCAGATCAGCTATTTGTCTAAAAACAGAGCCTCTCACTCGAAACTCTCCCTGTTTGCAGGAACTCACTTCCTCATGTGGTGAAATGGACTCAGCTGTCAGATCACACAGTGAGGGGGGAGAAAAAAGCAGAAACTGGACAAGGAACTTGTCCGGGGTAAAAAAAAGGAACTGTGTGTTTTTGTAACTTTAATCTTTTATCTGAAGCTCTGAACAAACGCACGGAGCAACTGGCCAAACATTTGTACAAATTCATTGTTCAGGTTCTGTCTAAATGTCAGAAAGAGACCTTTTCATGCCATCAAGCATAGGGGGAAGTTGGTTTATGTTCGGACAGATTAACCTGAAGTAAACTTAAGAGCACACAACACAACACTAACTTCACAGCGCCCACACTCTCTTGTGAAGCACTCCCCCCTTTCACACCTCAGACAAACTTTTACACGAAATAGCCCTTGAGACGAGGAGGAACCTTCTTGTTTTGCAGACTTAAACCAAAGCTGCTCTCTGTTTACAGCTCTTACTGATTCTATTGTCTTGATCCTAAAAGTCTGACATGTGGTAGAGAAAGATTACATAACTGATTGTTTGTTTTGACAGAAACCAGATTAAAATGCAGCAGAAATGATGAAAGTTTTCATGCCTGCAGGGTCACGTGTGCTCTTGTTAGCTGTCTTTCTCTGTCCCTCTCCCAAAATACAGTTTTACTGTCAAACTTTTGGCTTTCCAATGAAAGTTTAAAACAATAAAAACAATTTAAAACAATATGATAAAAAACAAAGATGGGAACATTAAAGAGAAGATTTCTATTTGCAAAGCATGAACAGTAGTGTGCACGGGAGCTTAATTGTCGAAAATCATGTATTAAAGTGCTCTCCTAGGAGCAACAAGTGTGTTGAAGTGCTGTCACAGGAGCAAAATTGCTTGCCAAAGTGTTCTCTTTGTGAGCCAAAATGTACTACAGTGCCTTCATGGGAGCCAAACTGTGCATTAGAGTGCCATCTATCCTCTTTGGAGCCTACATGTGCAAAAATGCCTTTGTGGGAGCCAAAATGTGCATTAGAGTGCCCTCTGCCAAAATGTGCACTAGCATACCATCTGCCCTTTTGGGAGCATAACTGTGCACTAGATTGCCATCTTCACTTTTGGGAGTCAAAATGCGCCCTCTTGGGTGACAAAAACACAGATTCTAGGTACTTTGTTGAAAAGATGATGTCATTGCATAGGGATCTCCTTGGTTTTTGTCATTTTGAAAAGGTGGACCTCAAACTAGAAAATCTCTTTATGCCCCTGACAGGGCTCCAGAAGGCTGACCTTTCAGAGGAAATGGGGTTTGTAGAGCCCTACATAGACAAGAGCTTGTTTGTTACGTTTTTCATAGCACTCTTGTGAAGAAACTGGTGGCTTTTTGATGTACAAATACAACAGGGGCACCAGAAGGACTAAATAAAGCCTTAAAAAAGCACAACAGCCCCTCTAAATATTCATTTTTCCCTGCTAGTCTGCTTTTCATCATGTTTACAGAATGTGATGTATTTACAAGTTTTTCATTTTTCTTGGCGCAGACAAATTTGTGAGAACAAATGGCAAATTCAGGGTCTGGATAAATAAGTAACCTCTGTGATCATCAGTATCTATTCCTTAAAAGGTGGGAGCACAAACATTTTTCAGCTCTAAGTTATAATTCCTCTTTTTCTTGGTTTAAGTGGGTATTTGGAAGAATTTATGGTCTGCAACTTCTGCAGAAGTTTGTGAAAACGGACTGTTTTGTTTTTGACTGTGACATTAAGATGGCAACTGTCCTTAAAAGGATTGATTAAAAAAAGACAACTTTGTTGCATGGCAACAGCAATTGAGGGTTCCAGAATGCAGGAGTTCTTGAAGCTAAAATGAAGCTTTTTGGGGGGATTGAGTTTCTGAAGACACAAGCCATAAAGAGTAAAAACTTCTGGGCTGTAAAATTATTATAAAGTCATCAGAATGGCATAAAACCTAGAATCAAAAGTGTAAGTTTAAACATCATTCTTAAACAAACAGATCTATTTAACTAAATTCCACTCACCATTCTCTGAGGCCTCAGCTCCTCTCTTGAAGTTCTCAAGGTTGACCTTTGGTGGTCGGTTTGGTTTTGAAGGTGCGGGGCCCAAAGCTAAACTGTTGGGTAGAGGGTTACGTTTTGGGCTTGAAGTGGCGTCACTGTTGACCTTTCCAATCGGGGTTGCGGTCTGATGCGGCTTCCTGATGCTGGGCTTCTTACTGGCTGGAGGTTTGGGAGGAGGGGTGGAGTTGGTGGCAGTTAGCGGAGGCTTCGTGGCAACCTCTGGTTTCACATCGGCATCTGGCGGCTCAGTCTTCTCCTTGTTGAACATGTTTTGAGCGTTCCTGAAGTTGGACGCGGGCTTTGAAGCAGGGCTTGGCACAGGGGCAGGTTTGTGCTCCGTGTCTGTGCTGGATCCTGCCAGTTCTTCATTCTGCTGTCGTAACTTTCCTATGCTGCTGCTCGGTTTTTGTTGTAAGGGGAGTTTGGGGGGTGTTGAGCTGGTTACACTCCCGCCGTTGTCTTCTTTAACCCAGCTGGGCTTGGAGACCACAGCTGATGAGGGTTTGGGAAAGGTTGGTTTGGGGTCGGATAAGGTGTGTCCGAGGGACGGCTTGTTGAATGGAGGCTTCTGAAGGGGGGGTTTGTTTTCAGCGGCCTGAGAAAGAGGGGGCTTAAAGGGTACCTGCTGTTTGTTGCCAATGAAAGGTTTGCTGTTGGTGCTGGTGTCGTCCACGGTGCCCCCAAAGCGGCTCGCCAGAGCTTTTGCTTTGTTTGGTTCATGCACATCTGTGTCACTTTTAGTTGAAACTGTATTTTTCAGATATGAGGGAGGTTTGGGAGGATTTATGGCACTGCCAGAGAAGCTCTGAGAGACAGGTTTGTTTGTCTGAATGTTTGGACCGGAGGAGCGGGTGGGGTGCAGGGGTTGTTTGGGGCGTCCAGCTGCTGGAGAGGAGGTCTCATCAGTGCTCCCCCCAGCTGCCTGGAAGCGGGCCATCATGGCCTTCACATCACCTTTGCCACTCTGTGAAGAATAGAAACAGAAGGAGAGAGAATAACCACAGTGCAACACCAGAATGAAACAGACTGAAGCCCAAAAAGAGAAAAGAAACAGAGGGAAGATGTAAAAGGGGAATAAAGATTTCTTTCAATTATTCTTACACATTTAATCCAAACAATGCAACTCGTACTTCCTTGTCACATTTATGACATTTCATTGCTTTTTGTCTGTCTGTTTGTTTGTTTGTTTGATCAATTTTGCTTTTGTTTTGTTTTTTCTATCAAAGCCACCCCGACAGATCATCATGTGAAACACACTTAAAACAACCGTACACAGTTGTGGTCCATGAGGTTCAGGACTTCTTTCAACTGAAGTCACAACACCTCAGGGCACTGAACTCATTCAGAAAAAGCCTCAATGTAAAACTGATGCTTCAAACTTCAAAGAGGAAAATCAGGTGGTCCATTCATTTTTGTCTAGGATGTTTTTTTTTTTTCATTGTTGTTTTTAATCTGTTTGTAATGAACCAAGTTTTCAAGTCAGACAAAAGTTACAGAATACAGAACAAAAGCAGATACTTGGCTCTCTCCTGCTAAAACAGCATATTACGGGCACTTAGAGGGGGGAAAAAATTGACAAGTTTGCGAGTCTAAAGGTGGAAAATGAGCCACTTTAAACAGACAGAAGTCCTGGGTGTTATGTTGATGCACATGCTCTGCCACACTTGAGAGATGCAGAGACATTAACATGGCCATAAATGATAATAACTATCACTGACTGGGCCAAAACCAGTCGTATCTCCTTGTTGCTGAATCCAAGTTGAAAGTATCCCCTGATAAGGCTGTTGAGTCGGTCCATGATGCACTGAAACGCAGCCTGACAACAATCTACAAACTCTGAATCTGGTATGAGCCAAACTCGCAAACTCGGTATCATCATTTAAAAGATTCAGGAGTGTTTGAAGGTACTGAAATGCCCTTTTCAACTCACACAGACCTATAATGAAACTTAGGGAGATCTAAATTCAACTATCAAGTTAGATCTATATTCTGAGGTGCACGGTGGCACACTGGTTACCGCTGTTACCTCACAGCTAAAAGGTTAGCAGTTTGAATCCCTGTTCAAGTAAAGGTGGGCCTTTCTGTGTGGAGTTTGCATGTTCTCCCCGTGCATGTGCAGGTTCTCTTCAGGTACTCCAGCTTCCTCCCACAGTCCAAAAACATTCTCAACAGGTTAACCAGTGACCTTAAATGACTCATAGGTGTGAGTGCAGGTGTGAGTGTGTGTGTGATGTTTTTGTTCTGAAAGCTAAAGTGAAAGCAATACAGTTAGTGCAGCTCACAGCCTGGTGCTCTGAGACATGTCTGTAACGTGTAACATTAGTGAATCCTGATTATGTCCTACCAGTGTTCATCTACCAACTCCAACCTCACCAAGCAGAGCAAACGTAACCTGGCTCTTCATTTTATTGATAGACTCTCAGGTTTGAACAGATCACTGCAGAATAACTGCTGAATGTGGGTTAGAATGAACATTATCACAAACAGCTTAGCCTCTATTTTAGCCCGTGTTTTATCACTCTCCTGTGTAGCTTTCTTCTGCTCTACTGTCCTTTTTCTGTTTGTCCACCAGTGTGGTGTTGTCACAGAGACTTAAACTTGCCATAAATTGATTTGGTCCATTTCAACCCAATCAGGGAGCTAGGAATTAGCACTTAGAAATAACCTACTTTAGTGCTTGTGATTTCATTTAGGACTCACAGTTCCTTTAGACAGTCTAATTTGATTGAAACATTTTGGTCTAGAGAGTAATAATATTTAGTTGGGATAAACGGGAAAGTGGCATCAGATCTACACATTTGATTGTTTGGGACTGGCAAAACATTAGAAATAAGTAGATTCAAAGATCTTTTTCTTTTGGTGTATACAAAGCACCTGGGGTAAAACAAAACCCTGAACTATCAGTTGTCATCATTTACCAAAATTGAAGTATCTTTTCTTTTGAACAGTATTCTTACAAAAATACCATTACAATGTGTTAAACACAAATGAACAGTAGACATTTGTAAGACAACAGAAGCTTTTCATCAGCGGAAATATTGAAGAAAAGAATAACACCTTAGAGAAGATAATATGTTATTTATACAGCACTACAAAAAATGAAGCTAGGGTGTGAAATTATTTTACGACTGAGCAAGTAGCAGTAGAGACTTTATTACTTTTTTTTTTTGACTGTGCAGCTTATCTTCATTGTTAACACACTGGTTAATATTACATCTTTTACACATTTTAGTAAATCAACGAACTGTGCTTTTACCTGAGGGGACAGATATTTATGTCTGATGTGGAGTTCATAGGTTAGTGATTCTGTTTGTCCAACATGTGGCCTGAACATCAGGCTGGTGTGACACTGTTACCATGGAGCCACACCTTTTCATCAGGAGGCTGCTTTGACTGGGTCAGGGGCACCAAACCAGGAAGAGAGATTGTGAGTGGAGATATAAAAGTTACGAGGACACGCAGTCACAGTAATTCCTGCAGGAGGGCGGTAACAGTGGAGGGGGAAGTACAAATATACTAAATGAAGCGTGATGGGAAGTAAAAGTGAAGTGAGGACCAGAGCTGGTGTTTTTCACAGTAACACCCAACCACTAAAAAATGTCAGCAAACTGTGGCTGCCAGCTTTGTGTTTTCTGTGGAGACATTTCACCTTTTTAGAAAGCCTGATACCACACATGGCACTTACAATATGACATGTGTTCAGCTATATTTACTTATGAAAAACCAAACAAGTAACGTTAATCAAACTTATTTTAATCTGTTATCTGGTTAAAAGTGCCATCTTGAATTATAATTATCATGATTATTACAATTATAATCCAGTGTTCAACTTTTTATTAGACATTTATTGTGTCTCCCATCCATCATCCTAAATCTCAGCAGTGGAAGTGCATTAACATGTTCTACTCAAGTACAAGTATCGATACTTTGATGACAATTTACTGAAATAAAAGTTCAAGTAATAGTTTGTAAATCTGCTAAAATGAAAACTTGATTAAAAAAAAAGTTTTGAGTGTTTTTTTCTTTTTAAATCAGAGGATGCTGAGTGAAAGATGCCACTATCTAAGCTCCAAATGCACTCAGCACATCTTTTCCTGTGCTGATGGTTGAAGTTTAACCAACAGGAAAGAATTAATGTGAGAACAACACATATATAGGTCGAAGCTGATGAATATTTAGGTTTCCTCTTTTGTTTTTATTTTAACCTTTGTAGATACTCTCTGCATTTAGTCACAGTCTGCTGTGAGTTTAAAGAGTTCACTATGATGTGTCCGGATTGCAGGACTCAGAATCAGGTTGTCTCTCTGAGCAGTTATTGACCTGAAGGACCAACCTGTGGAAGTATTTTTTTATGGTTTCGGAATCAGAAGAATATACGTCTCCTCCTCTACATTGGTTCACCTGGTCACTCGGCCAGAGATACTAACCAATCAGCTCTAAGCACACTATTTCTGGATTGCCTTGACATTTTCTCCCTTTTTTACCCACAACTATTGCAATAAAAAAAACTTGGTACAGGTAAACATAGTTTTAGCAACTACTAAGAAAAGCACAAAGCTTCTCAATGACAGTAACTGAAATAGATTTTATAAGTTACTTGTTAGTGACAAATATCTCCAAAGCATTTGTGCTAGCACTCTTGCATTCACATCCTGAGCCAGCCACTGTTATGCTAGAAGCAGCTTCTGTTCCACATGTAGCTTCTTTAAAGAAGTGAAGTGGGATAAACGGATTAACCTCTTGATGATGGTTGTTGGGAATTTGAGACATAGCTGAATTGTGACATAAGGTCTTTATGCAGCTGAGATATTGATTTCTATTCTCCAGTTACCAAGGATCATATCAAATGCACTGTCGCAATATATTAATCAGAGGATGAACTTGTTATAGCAATATGTACAGCTGTGCCCGAAAGCCTTTTCTCAGACAATGTGAATGATAACATAAAATCCTTTCTGTCACTCATGGTTAGAGGTTAGGTGGAGACATTAATTTAAAAAAATACTAGTTTAATCTTTTTAAATCTTAATGACAACAGAAACTTCAAAAATGACCCTATTAAGAAGTTTACACAACTCTGGTGGTTTTGTCCTGATAAATGCACAAAAGTTCACAAATGTGTTTGAATGTCTACTAAAGGTAAACATCCTCACCTGTGATCTATTTGCTTGTTATCAGTGTGTGTATAAAAAAATGAACAGGGTCATTTCTGAAGTTTCTGTCGTCATTATGATTTAAAAAAGTAAACACACTTGTTTGTTAATAAATGTCTTCACCCAACCTCTAACCATGAGTGACAGAAAGGTTTTTGTTATCATTCATATTTTCTGAGAAAAGGCCAAAGGAATCAGAAAATTCTGCAGGAGGGGGTGTAAACTTTTGGGCAAAACTGTATAATGTAAAATATATCATATATCTATTTTATGTTCTTCATTCAAATATACAATCTCCACTCCATTTAGCATATGCAAAGATGTTAAAAACACAGAAACCATTGTTCTGTATATGACTAAAAACTAATTCAAGCAAAAAGGGGTTAAAGACATAAATTAAATTGTTAGACTTTTTGGTGTATCATGTCAACATAGAAGCAAGTACTGACCTTGTATTTTGAGGTGTTAGATACTGTTATAATTAATCTGAAAATATGTGATTGAGTTTTCTGCAGTTTTAAAGAACTAAGTTACTGACATTTTGAGCTCCTGCTCAGTAGCACTTGCTTGGGAAACTAATACAGACACCATCAGCAAAGAGATCAGCAACTGTAGCTGAAGGCACAGTTGCTTTTAGAGACTTTTGTCATCATGGAACTGCCATGGAAGAAGTTCTCAAATTAAAGGAGACCAAATATGAGGATCTGGTCAAGGATTACTGAATACAGGGCTGGGAAGTGAGATGTATGCTCATCTGCGTTAGCTGCAGAGGATTTGTGGGGCACACAGATCTCCCATGGGAATGATTTCTTTGTTGATAAAAAAGCTCAGTGGTCTCCTCCCCCCAGTCATCCACGTTACTGTCCAGCTCATCACTGTCCACTCCTCCTCTGAGCCCGAAGCGGTAACCTCTCACTGCACTGGGCATTAACGAGCCATCAAGAATACAACGAAAGCAGTATGGACACCTTGAAGCAGCTCTGGCGGTGTATTCAAGAGCAGTGATGGCAAGTAACAAAGTATTTGTACTTTGTACAAGTACAAATACTTTGTTAGTGTACTTAAGTAAAATTTTAAGGTACTTTGTACTTTTAGAAGTATTTATTTTTCTGACAACTTTTTACTTTTACTCCCTACATTTTTAATGCAAATATTGGTACTTTCTACTCCTTACATTTTCCCAAAAGGCTTGTTACTTCTTTATTTGTATATTATCATGATTATCATTTTATTTTATTTTTTGGCTCTGTGATGTAAACTGTCAATGGTTTCTGGGTACCACTAAAATTTTGAAAGACATGCATGACACAGCTGCCTGTCCACCAGTCAATCAAAATAGTCAGAGCACCTGCAGGCTGCAGCCAGAAAAAGAGAACAAAATGAACAGCAGAGAGGACAGTGAAGGAGAAGAGATTTCTGCGACACAGTTCGAGGACCAGCCACTGGAGCGCCCATGGTTTTATTTAACAGAAATGCATGAATTTATCAGCTCCAAGGGTAATTCCTGGTGAATGTGCTGCGGCTTATGCAAACCTCATGTCCACTAAGTGTTGGCATTCAAAAACTCTCTGTCAAACCTCAGAAAACACACACAGGTTAGATCTATGAGCATGATTTGTGACACTACAGTTTAGAATCCAGGTCCATGTAGTGTTCATAAGTCAATGAACATGTCAACAACACTGATGAAACTGTTTCTAGCTTTGCAGTGAAGTGTGCAATAGAAATACTTTTTACTCTTCATAACACTTTTGAGTACATTTCAGGGCCTGTACTTTTTACTTTTTCTTGGGTAGATATGTGGATCAGTACTTTAATGTTCACCAAAGTCATTTTCTACACAGGTACTTTTACTTCCACTCAAGTAAAGAATTGGGGAATTTTTGCCATCTCTGTTCAAGAGCTACATTGTGTGTTTCATGAATTGAATTTCATGAGTGGTATCAGAAAGTTTTGTGCAATTGGTGCGTTTGGTGGATTATCGCTTTAAGGGCGACAGAAATATTTGTGCATCGGTGGCATCATGAGGCATGTGAAAATAAAGCGTGACTGAATCTGAAATCAGAAGTAGAGAAATAGAGGAAAGTTCCCTTGTCACACTTCTGTTTCTTAACCACAGTGAACTAAAAATTACTCAATACCAGACAGTTGAAATTACTGCTTCTCCAAATGTTCCTGCATATGCAATTTTGTAAAAAACCTTCACAATTCTGTTGAGCCTGGGTAACACCTCTGAGATCATCACAGCTGTTTATTGACATCTTTCTGAAACTGGTGTTCACAAAGGGGGGTGTATTACACTGAAGATGCATCCTACAAATTTCTGTTAGTTTCGTAAAGTGTCAAACAAACTGGACGAGCTTGTGTGTGATCCACTGTTTAAGATCACGGTCACTTGCATTCATCACCATGTTGGACAAAAAGGTATCAGTCTTTTTAGAGTTCATTCAGCAAGTCTTCCTGTTTCCAAAAACGTAAATAAAAGTTCTCATGTCAGAGCTGTTAGTAGGTACATGGATATTTTGAACCCAGAGACTCTTGGTGGTGAAGAGAGAACAAACAGCTCTTGTCAACACAAGAGGAACCATTGCTTCTATTTCCAGTGTGATGAAAGCAGTAGCTAAAGTTGTCTTGCTTAATATATGTCACAAAACCCCTCAAAAAGCTAAAATAATACTCTTTTGACATGTTGAAGAAGAAGAAATGTTTAAAAATGCATATATGCCAAACACTGGGCTTAAAAACTACTATACGAAAACTTAAAGCCCTTAAATCCAAGACATACTTTAAAGTCTGGGCAGTTTTTTTGCATGAAAAGTTGTGATATATGTGTAAATACTGTAATGATCAGGATTGAAAACACTAAGTGGGGACTGTGGGCTTGATAAAGATACATACTCAAAAAAGAACATTTAAAATTTAACTCACTGCAGTTTTCTGTCATCAAATATAACCAGAGCTTCTCTCTATTTTTGGGAAAAACAAACTTTAAAACAGCTTATTTGTACTCACCATACTGAGAACAGCAGTCCCACTCTGCTGGAGCGTCTGCTGTGAAGCGACAGTGTTTGTTCAGTGTATCAGTCTGTGTTGCTGTGAAAGAGAAAGACACCGAGAGGCAGCGACTGATAAATGACTAAGCACTCAGTGTGTGTTTCTGTGTGTTTGTCCATGGGAAAGGGGGGGTGTGGAGTTCATGAGAGACTTGTCAACTTCCTCCCTGAGCGGTGTGAGCGTCACAGCCTGTGTTATCTGTGCACTCACATCTCGGTGATTTGCCTATCCCTGGCAAACTCCATGCCGTGTCCCTGTATACGGGAATACTGAGGTCCATAACAGAAAAACTGTGTTCCTTAGCAACAGTTTGACACATTCTGAAGACTGTTACCATTTGGTGAACTCAATGTGTCAGAAAAAAGGAACAAATACTAAAAACTGTCCGACATATTTTTGAAAATCTGTCTATTTGTACAGTTAACAAGCATACCAGCTAATTGAGCTACTATTATATGCAGACAACAAGCTGGTGTTTAAAGTAATGATCACATCAACTAGATTTTTTTCTTTTTTAGAACAGCAGCTTTGCTCAGGGTACTGTCTGTTATTAAAACAGATGACGGTCAAACCAAAAGTTGTTTTAACACCTCACATGATACCAGATCAGATCAGTTTGAGTGATGCATTTTCGCCGCGTTAACACTTTAGCCAGTTTTTTTTCTTTATCAGACAGTGAGAGGAGATGTGTCAACTTCCTGTGAGAAAGTTGTCCAGTTCATACACAGAGGTGTAAAAGAGGTTTGAGCGGTCCCTCTAGTGGATGACGCTATGCCCTTGTTTTAAATTTGCATGATGACATAAAGTCTGCAAAGCAAAAGAAACTTGTGCCAGCATCAGAGATAGACATATGCGCTTCTTTTTGATTGTCACATAAGGTTTGTGTAGAGCATTAAAATAGATTGTAAAGTGATTTTATTGCAGCAATGTTTGTTTTAGACAAGTGTTTGATTCAGTTTGACTGCTTTCAATCTTACGCTTCTGCAATTTTACATGTACATAATCACACAGGGCCCTTCCAAGACAGAGAAAGTTACAGAATTTAGACAACAGGAGGAAACCAGTTCACATTTAAAGGTAGGACAAACTTTTTTAGGTCTCAGCAGATAAAGAAATAACAAAAATATTGTAGATAAGGAAAAAGAAAGGAATTTAAAAACAGTTATTTATCTACAGAAGGTACATACAAGCATTAATCTGAACCTGTCTCTACCAGCTGATCCACCTGGCTGACACATATTTGCACTGTGGGTGTTCCATCACGCCAACATGCAAATGTAATTATTCCTCTTCTAGAGATGAGCCGCCACTTCATCAGTTTGTCTCTCCGATGTATGATACCTGTTACATAATCACTCATTAGTCTCTTTATCGGTTATTTGTTCTAAACAGATTCACAATTACAGAACAAAAAGTTTTAACCTCTTGTTTCTGACTTTTGTACCAAACTATGTTTCAAAGTTTGTACCTGAGGAACCCCATGGTCAAAATTCATCAGTGACACCTCATTTAAAGATTAAAGTCTCTTGTTATTTCATTTTTCACATATGTGGCTAAAGTCTACATAAGGCTTATTGCAGCTAAGTGGCTTCTTTTCTCTTTTTTAATTTATTTAGTTATTTTAATTTGTTTATTTGGTGTTCTTTTCCTTTTGTAATTATTTTTTAATTTAAA
The DNA here is from genome assembly GCA_008086565.1 of Thalassoma bifasciatum. NCBI lineage: Eukaryota > Metazoa > Chordata > Actinopteri > Labriformes > Labridae > Thalassoma > Thalassoma bifasciatum. Next base: position 87,338 of record RPOG01001791.1, read on the forward strand.
TTTAAAAAATACAAATCTTCAAGATGCTAAATGCAGAATATGTAGAAATTGTTAGGAGTTTATTTGTTGCTTTATATACCTACAGAAAATTGTTCCCAAGGCTAAATGTTCTCACGGACAATTGTTTCCCCTGCCCAATGTTCCCACAGCTCTATGTTCCCACAGTTCTGTCACCACAGTCCAGTGTTCCCTCAGCCTTGTATTCCTACATACTATCGTTACCAAAGCTGAATGTTCCCACAGCCCAATGTTCCTACAGCCCAATGTTCCTACAGCACTATGTTCCCACAGCCCAATGTTCCTACAGCCCAATGTTCCTACAGCACTATGTACCCACAGCTATATGTTCCCACAGCTCTATGTACCCACAGCCCAATGTTCCTACAGCACTATGTACCCACAGCCCAATGTTCCTACAGCACTATGTACCCACAGCTATATGTTCCCACAGCTCTATGTACCCACAGCCCAATGTTCCTACAGCACTATGTACCCACAGCCCAATGTTCCTACAGCACTATGTACCCACAGCCCAATGTTCCTACAGCACTATGTACCCACAGCTATATGTTCCTACAGCACTATGTTCCCACAGCCCAATGTTCCTACAGCCCAATGTTCCTACAGCACTATGTACCCACAGCTATATGTTCCCACAGCTCTATGTACCCACAGCCCAATGTTCCTACAGCACTATGTACCCACAGCCCAATGTTCCTACAGCACTATGTACCCACAGCTATATGTTCCCACAGCACTATGTTCCCACAGCTCTATGTTCCCACTGTTCTACATCCCAACAGCCCAATGTACCCACAGCTGTTTGTTCCCACAGCTCTATGTTCCCACAGCTCTATGTTCCCATAGCTTAATGTTCCCACTGCTCTATGTCACTACAGTCCAATGTTATGTTCCCACACCTCTATGTTCCCATAGCTTAATGTTCCCACTGCTCTACGTCACTACAGGCCAATGTTCCTACAGCCCAATGTTCCTACAGCACTATGTACCCACAGCTCTATGTTCCCACTGTTCTACATCCCAACAGCCCAATGTACCCACAGCTGTTTGTTCCCACAGCTCTATGTTCCCACAGCTCTATGTTCCCATAGCTTAATGTTCCCACTGCTCTATGTCACTACAGTCCAATGTTATGTTCCCACACCTCTATGTTCCCATAGCTTAATGTTCCCACTGCTCTACGTCACTACAGGCCAATGTTCCTACAGCCCAATATTCCCACAGCTCTATGTTCCCACAGCTCTATTTTCCAACAGCTTTATGTTCCAACAGTTCTACATCCCAACAGCCCAATATACCAACAGCTATATGTTCCCACAGCACTATATTCCCACAGCTTTATGTTCCCACAGCACTATGTTCCCACACCTCTATGTTCCCACAGCTCTATGTTCCCACAGATTAATGTTTCCACTGCTCTACATCACTACAGTCCAATGTTCCCACAGCTCTATGTTCCCACACCTCTACGATCCCACAGCTTTATGTTCCCACAGTTCTATATCCCAACAGCCAAATGTACCCACAGCTATATGTTCCCACAACACTATGTTCCCACAGCTTTTTGTTCCCACACCTCTATGTTCCCACAGCTCTATGTTCCCACACCTCTACGTTCCCACTGCTTTATGTTCCCACAGCTTAATTTTCCCACTGCTCTACGTCACAACAGTCCAATGTACCCAAAGCCCAATGTTCCCACTGCCCAATGTTCTAACAACCCTTTTTTTTTTATTTTAGGACTTTTACAAATTTTTGACTGTAACTTGCAACAATGTCATTGAATCGAAGCTCTACCCACTCTTAATATTTTCCAGAATATCTTTTAGTAGATGATATATAAATGAATCAATGAGTGATCGATTTTAATTAACAGGAGCAGAAATTATCCCAAATACATCCAATCATTCATCAAAATGTTGGAAGGCCAAAGATTTGTGATCTCATTTATTTAGCTGAAGGGATTTTATTTTCAGAAAACATGAAGTACACATGGAGAGGACAAATTATGAGAGGAGCTAGTTTGTCCACAGAGGGCGCCAAAGTCACCACAAACAGAAAATTCCTCACAGGAGCTTTAGGGGGAGCTTCTGTTCTAAGTACTGATCATCAATAAAAACTGTTTTAATTTCAATTCACAAAGAGAAGTGTTGAGCTGTGAGAAGGTGAAGGTGGAAAGTCCTGGTGTGATAGTGGTAACATCACACTTCAAAGGTGTGGAAAACCACTTTTTATTTTAAGATGGCTGCACCCACAGAATACAGCACCAACACTGATACCTAGATCACCATTTAAATGACATTTTCACAAGTTCTCATGGTGGCTGCTGTTAAAGAAGTATACATTTTCCTGGTAGAACTGTAGTCATAAGACATCTGATGACTGATTTAAAGTTTTTCCACGCATGCTCTGTTTCAAGTTTTAAAATGAAAAGTCCTGCCATAATGATTCTCTGTCTCAAAGACCCTGATGTGAGTGAAGTCTGCAGCTCTTTACAAAAACACATGTGTGGTTCAGTCAAAAGAAAAAACACATTTCTCAAAAGGGTTTGAGTTTTATAATCACGACATTTTAATTGTGGAATTTTCCCTTTGTTTGCTTACTCTGGATGTGTTTAAAAAGAGGTTTACAGAAGTGTTTCCAGAGTCTGTTTGTCCTGAGATGGACTCTGTTTGTTTCACAGCTCAACAAATGCTGACAGAGGAACATGTTTTATTAGAAAAGGGTGCACACATGCCTCCAGCAAGATTTTCTTCAGTAAAAAAAACTTTGGTAAGTTTTCTGCTCAGCATTTTACAAATGAAAAGTATTCAGCTTATTATTTTGTATCTGACAGATGCATTGTAGAGTCCTGTGAGTCCTGAAGGTGAGTTTCTGAGGTTGGTTAGTTTTTCATGTCTGCATCTCCTCTCCTCCGTCCCTCTCATCATTTCTCTGATCGGTCATATGAGTATGTTTCCTCTGCCTCTTCATCATAACCTCTGTAATGCCCCCCGTCACCCCCTCCTCGTCCTCTGTCTTCAGAACAATAGATCCCCAGTCTCCTCTGCAGCCTCTCCTCCTGGATGCGGAGCTCCAAAGAGTCCACCAGGTCATAGATGTTGTCCAAGGACCACATGGGTGACGGGAACCAGGCCTTGACGTCGCTATCTTTCCCAACCACCAGCATGCTATAGTAATCTTTGCTGATCTTCAGCTGCTCTCTCAGATTGTTGACTTCATCTCGAGGTAACGGTTCCAGTTCACTCTGACTGCGACCTGGGAGAAAAAGCACGGTGTAAAAGCTTTAAAATAATTGAAAGAGTTTTCAAGAGTCTCCTGTAAAATACAGTTTGATTGGTCAAAGTTATGTTGTCACAGACTCAACGTCTGAAGCTCCTCATGCTACAGATACTCACCGTTTAAAGGGAGCAGCTCAACACTTCCTGTTGCTTTGTTTCCAACCCCAATCAGTTTCAAAATGGCAAAGTGGCGAATGCCTTGGGAAAGACAAAAATGATATTTGGTTTTTGAATATAAGCATCAGACAAGTGGGTCAGGCTGAAAATGTCATGCAAAATAATAGCTTGGAATGAACAATATGAAATTATAAAATTAAAATATGTATAAAGTTTTCAAGATTCATTAGTTGAATATTGTTTGTATATAATACACTCCTAATTGACATCTTAACACCAGATGGAAAATCTCAGAAAAATTTATATTTTGCACTGTTGGATCTTACAAAGGTACTAATTTGAGTTTCAGAATGCAAAAGAAAAGAAATGGGAGTGGGACAAAAAAAAAAAACTGAGTCAGCAATTTATTGCAAAGAGCAATTAAAGTGAAAAAGTCTGTTCATCAGCTGATCAAAAGTTTAAGAACACAGCTGAAAAAGAACTGGAAAAAAAAACTCTAAATGGAATTCAAAGTTTGAAAACAGGACCCAGTAATGAGGAGCTCCACTGTTCTTGTTGATCACTTCAAAAATTAGTTGGTTCATATTTGATGTGAGTGTTTTCCGGAGGTTAAAGTGCTTTAGATCAGTGGAACAAGCAGGACGCTCTAAAAGAGTGAGATTACTCCTCTGAAAGAAGACGAAGTCCTTTATCAGGCGGACATTGTGAGCTGTAGTGTTGTCCTGTTGAAAAACCCAGTCAATAGCACAGAGCAGGGCCCTCAGTCATGAAGGACGCTTCCTCCAACATCTTCACATAATCAGCCGCCACTTGACGTCATTGCACAACCGTCAGCTCCATTGTTCCACTGAAGGAAAAAGCAGATCATGATCCCCCCCACTCCCACTGTGCCGCCTAATAAACATGTCAGTGGGATCTCCTTGTCATGACAGTAACGTTGGAACCAATCTCCACAGAGAATCAAACTTTCTTTCACCTTTCAATGTCCTTTGATGCTCTCTGTCAAAGTCCAAACGGGCAATTTAGTGGAAGGGGACGAGGTCTCTGAGGAGATTTTTGTTCTTAAAGCTCTTCTCTCTCAGATGCCGTCTGATGGGTATTGGGCTGCAGTCGACACTGGTGAAATGTTTTTGGGTCTACCACTTTACTTTTTTGTTCCATGACCCTCAGGAAATTCTAAATGTCTGTCTTACTGCATCAACCTCAGCAGTGATGGTGTTGTATTGTGGGAGGTTTTGATCATGCAGCTCAACAATCGAACCACGTTCAAAGAGAGGAAGATCTTAGCCTTTACCATCAGGAGGTCATGACAGAGTGAATTCCCCGACAGAAAATGTTGTCTGCAATGAATTGCTTTCTCTCTCTTTTTTTTTCATTTTTTTGTCTCACTCCCACTTTTTCTTTGTGCATTTTGAAACTCTATTTGGAACCTGCATGCTTCTATATTAGGCTGATGCTTTGGAATCACACAGACAAAGATGCAACTGTATTACTGGACTGCACCACGATGCATTGGAACACAAATAATGTACATTGCACAAATGAGTCTGTGGTGAAGTTTAAGGTTGCACAGAAAAAGTCCAATTCGAGTCAAGTAGCAGTGAGTCAAACTTCAATCCATCATTAATTATTTATCTGTAAGTATAATATTCATCTTTTGGACCTTTTATTGAAGCACCCGTCTTTGAAAAGCTGAGATGAAAAGCATAAATAACACATTTAGTTTGGTCTTTTGACCTCTTTCCAAGCCCTTAAGTCAGAAGGAAAACAAAACAGCATCAAAACATTTCCATATCCCCCACAAAGTGCAGAGCAGACAAGGAGTTGTTCAGCAGACGTGATGGTGGTGTGTTACTGACCGAGGTGACACTCGTGTCCTCTGAGCGCAGTGAGCTGCTGCTGGAAGGAGTAGTCATCTTCAGAGGGAGCAGAGATGAGCAGGAGTCTCCTCTTGGACATGAACCTAAGCAGATATGAATCAGTTAACATGTTGGTCTAAATACTGTGATTTACATAATAGTATAGGGTATAGGGTCAGATTTGGTTTTTACACATGAACACCTGGAAATGTTTTTACTCTACCTGAGCAGTATGTTTTCCTCTCCAGGCTGTTGTTGGTCTTTGGAGCAGGCTGAAGGACTCCTCCTCTCCTTTTCTTTCTCTGAATGTCTTGAGGAAAAGTTATCGATGTACTCCAACACAGCAGAACCTGACGGAGGAGCCTCAAAGACTCTCTGTAAGAGAAAAAGAAAAGCTGATCAGGAAAGAATAAAAACACATGTATGGAGGGAGAAGTATGGATGAGGAGCTGAGGGGACTGGCTCACGTCAGGCTTGATGTCATAGTCTGTGATGGTCATGGAGAAGAGGTCAGGAGACGAGAGGCCAAGCTCTGATCTTAACAGAGAGATCAGGCCTGGGTCTGAGAAATGACCTGATTGGTCAGTGAGTGGAGGCTCCGACTCTGAAACACACAAGAGAAATTTAGATTCAGAGGACGCTGAGACAATAATTTTAAAAAACAGCTCAGAGCATCTTCTTTCTAACATCACTTAAAACTGTTCGAATCGACTTAAGACACAACAACAATAAAGCTTTGTTAACTCAGTTTGCGGTTTAGAGACCAGAAGGTGAATAGACCATTTTTTCACTGTTAGTCACAGCCTGGTGCTCTGAGACATGACTGCAACCAGTGTTGTAAAGACACAAAGTCTGTACTTCACTTTATTTGTAATGACAATGTCAGGATTCATGGGGCTCAAATAGTGAAAGAGTGGTTCAGGGAGCATGAGACATCATTTTCACACATGGATTGGCCACTGCGGAGTCCAGACCTTAACCACATTGAGAATCTTTGGGATGTTCTGGAGAAGACTTTGTGCAGCGGTCAGACTCTCCCATCATCAATACAAGATCTTGGTGAAAATTAATGCAACACTGGATGGAAATAAATGTGACATTACAGAAGTTTATTGAAACAATGCCACAGAGAATGTGTGCCATAGTCAAAGCTTGAGGCTGTCCAACAAAATGTGAACGTGTGTGACCTTTGTTTGGTCAGGCAATGTATTATGTCTTATACGACTGTTTTAACTGAGAATAAGAAAAAAAAACTAAGATTTTGTTTCTACAATGATGGCTTTGAACTCTTGTTTTGATTTCAGACATCTGCTGTTAAAGCTGCTGTTCAGCTTCTGACTCTTCACAAAGTCAGATGTACTCACTTTCCAAACTTAGAAACACAGCAAATCAAAAACAAAAGCCATATTATACAAATTATTGGAAGATATGGGAAAATAAAACATGAAAGCACCTCTGTGATCAACATGCAAAGTGTAGTATTCACTCAGTCAATAAAACCTTTGTTGCTGTGACTGTTAGCGCCATATTTGCATTTTGGCATGCTTTGGGAAAACAAATGTGTGGAATATTTTAGTAATGATCCCACCTGGAATAGGTATGTCTGAGGTCTACGTACCGAGCTGGTGGTGCTGCAGTGTGAGCGTGACGTCTCTTCCTTCACCCACCGTGCTCACCACTGTGATCTTCCTGATAGCCAGCTCACAGTGCTGCTTCTCGTTCTCCTCTATCTGCTGGAGGTACAGAGTGGCCTCTTTGCTGGGCGTTGAGATCAGCTGGACTCCAGAAAACAGGCACGTGTTTTAATAACTCCAACCATGAGAGCTTTATACTGATCAGGTGAAAAAAATGAGAAAATCCTCACCATTAACCTTCTCGTCCCCTTAAACCTGTCCAGAAACTCCTTCAGGGCTGTTTTCTCTTTCTCGCTGGCCTCCCTGCTGGACTTCCTCCCTCTTCCTTTCCCCTTCTTCCCTTTCCTCCCTTTACCCTTTTTCTTAGTGCTCTGTTTCTCTTGTGTGTTGTCCTCTGCTTTGTGCTCTTTTTTATCATCTTTGTTTTTTCCTCCATTTCTTTTCTTCCCCTCATCCACAGAGGGAGAGTCCGTCCTGCAGTAAAAGAGAAAAAAAGACTTTGATGCTCATCCAACAGTTATAAAAAGGAATGTACGTCTGCTGAAGGCCATAATGCTCCAGATGGAAGCAGAAACTGAAGCTGTTACACTGAAATTAATCTTTTTTTATCCCTATGTTTGAAAGAAAGAGAGACAAAGCTGTGTACAGTACCTTTCTTTCTTGTCCTCTTCACCAGGAGGAGGACTCAGCACCTTTTCCTGTCCACTGGAAACAGACTGACCACCACTGTCTACGTCCTTTTCCTTCGTGGACCCGACTGCAGGCGCCTTACGGATCACAAACCTCGACCGTCCGCTCAGTATGTCCTGGATTTTACTCTTCAGAGCAGCTTTTTTGTCCAGGAGAGGTTTTCTTTGTACTGGAATAACAGACGTCACATTTCCTCTCCTCTGAGGACTCAGCACCATCTTCTTCTTCATCTTCCTTTTGGACACAATCTTCTTTTTAATGGTTTTACACCTGGGGAAAAAACAGTGAGAAATGTTTTTTGTGAATCTTTATTACTTTAACATGAGTGTTTCAGGGTCAGAGCCTCCACTCATTGATGAAACAGCTCATTTCTCAGAACTAGGCCTGATCTCTCCGTTGAGATCATAGGCTTGGCCTCTTAACACTGGACCAATATAGAATTTTTTATTTATTTATTTTTTGTCATGGCAGCTCACAACAATCAAAGTGCAAAAAATACAACAATAGTAATAGACTTAAGATAATAACTTTGAAATTAGAAATTTAGAATAAAATAGAAAAAAAAACACTATTTGCATAGAACAACTGTACAGATATCTTAACCCTGTGGTGCATAGTGGTCTCTACAGTGGACACCTATTTAAAAGTTATTTACTCCTAAATTCAATGGTTTATGTGGTGGAAATTCATATTAGCCTGTGTCAGGATATTTTTATTCTTGTAAAGGCTTGAAAACATGTTTTCAGTTTTTTTCCAAACATACATTTATTTTAAAAAAAGTTATTGACAAACATTGGAGAGTGAAAAAGCTTATGAACTTTAAATTATTCGGTGTTAAAATGGATGAAAGAGAGTTAAAATGTTTTGCTAAGCATTAAAAATATTATTCATGAAATTACCAAAAAGAAATGAAAAGAAGTCAAACAAAAAAAGTTATATTTACATTAAGTTCACACTGTTTATATGTTGAATTCTTAGTTAAAAATATTTGAGGGAAAAAAATTGAAAACTTTTTTTCATGCCTGAAGACAAAAACACTCAAGGGAAAAATCCTGACACTGACTTTCATATTTCATGCATCAGAGGGTTAAATGAACGATGAGAAGAGAAAGTGAGGTGTCATGCAAAAGATTCTTTTGAAGATTAAATGACATGAGGTGAACCCAGTTATGTTCTGTTGTAAAGTCTTATTGCAGTTGGGAGGAATGACCTGTGGTAGCCAATGTTTTACAAATGACGTTTTTTGGTCATGCCTACTCAGCCTCGTCCTTTTTCTTTGTCTTTGCTTTTTGGTACAACTCCCATCATATGTGTTTCTACTTGCTGATTTTCTTTTTACTGACCCTGTTAAAGACAGTGGTCCCCAACCTTTTTCAAGTCAGGGCCCACTTTAAAGTCTCAAAAATACCTCCAACCCTATAAGTATAGAGGCTGTATAATACCTTGTTAGAGCTGTTGTTGAGAAAAATGGGCAAAAGTATTTTTCACCTTTTTATGTGGACTGATTGTGACACTTGTAAGTGTAAAAAAAAAAAAAAAAAAAAAGCATTTGCTTCAAAATATTGTTCCTTTTACTCCAGTTTTATGGGCAGCACTGTTTACCCCTCTGACTTCAGACAAATAGATATTACATGAAGCAATATTGAATTTCTGCACTTCCTTTTCAAACTTTAACAAGCTTAACTTCTGACTGCATATTTTAGATTAATTTGTAAATGATCTTTATCCTATTTCAGGTCAGTGGATGACAGAGTCATAATAACCTTAAGCTCGATCCTTTCCTGGTCATCTTCTCCAGCTTCCTCACTGGGAACTGATCAATCAGCTCCAGAACAGCCTCAACACGGACCGGATAAGGGAAGCGCTCACTGACTCTGAGGTTCTTCTTCATCACCAGCATAGTGAAGCCTTCCTCCTGAAACAGGTGGTTCAACATCAGACCTGTCAGGAGTGATTTTTTTCTTTATTCATGGTATCTGAAGTCATCATGAGGACATGGTCTGGTTACCAGGTTGGTTAGGTCCAGGTAGTGCAGCAGTTTGGTTACAGTGTCAGGATCCAAACTCTCTACTGTGGCCTCTCCTTGGAAAGTAGTTTTCTGGATTCGACCCTCCATCATGGCGTTCTGAATGATGGTGATAATAAACGTGTCTCTTTCTGCCAGACGACAATTCAGAGATTTCTGAAAGAGATACAAATTCAGAGGGAAAGCAGGTAAAATTCTCTGTTGTAATGTCATAAATTAAATGAAACAAGTCTGTACCTGCTCTGTGTCCTCCAGCTGTTTCTCCATCATACGGAGGTAATGGTCGTTGTGTGACGGGGCTGTTATCACCCACAGTCGCTTTTTACCTACAGGGGTTGAAGGTGTGTGAGTTGAAAGCCAGACAGAAAGACAAGTCAGCTGACCAGTTACACACTGCTTGGCCAAAAAAAAGGTCACCACTTGGATTTAACTAAGCAAATAGGTATGATCATCTTATTGAGTAATAACTGCATATTTTTCTGTGGGCAACAAGTTATTTAACCCCAATTGATGCGATGGGTAACTTCTCATTTCCTAAACAACCATAGAGAAAGACACATCCATGGTAAAAATATAAGTCTGTTTGAGAAGGGTCAAATCATTTGCATGCCTGAAACAGAGAAAACATCTAAAACGACTGCAGAAACTACTAAAACTGGGTTAAGAACTGTCCAAAGCTTCATTAAAACCTGTAGGGATGTTGGGGAAATATCATCTTAGGGGCATCGGGCTAAGAAAAGAAGCAGGTGAAGTGATGCACCCATGATGCGTAGTGCCTACTGTACAAGCCTGTGGGGGCAGTGCTATGATCTGGGGTTGCTGCAGTTGCTCAGGTCTACGTTCAGCAACGTTATGCGTCCAAAGAATGAGGTCAGCTGACTACCTGGATTTTTGCTTCTCTAATGGCAGGGGCATATTCCAAGATGGCAATGTCAGGATTCATTGGTTTCAAATACTGAAAGAGTGGTTCAGGGAGCATGACACATTTTTTCACATATGGATTGGCCACCACAGAGTCTTGTTCTGGAGAAGACTTTGTGCAGTGGTCAGACTCTACCATCATCAATGCAAGATCTTGGCAAAAATTAATGCAACACTGGATGGAAATAAATCTTGTGACATTGCAGAAGCTTCTCAAATCAATGCCACAGTGAATGTGTGCTGTAATCAAAGCTAAAGGTGGTCCAACCAAATATTAGAGTGTGTGACCTTTTCTTTGGTGGCGACTATTCTTTTTTTTTTTCTATGGTCAGGCATTGTACATCTTACCTGCAAAATCTGCCAGAAAATCCAGCTCTGGTGACAGATTTGACTCTCCAGTTCCTCTGTTGTCTCCATGTCCTCCTTCTTCTTCCAGCCCCAGCCCCTGTTCAACTCCAGGGGGGAGGTCTGAGTAGTCCCCCCAGTCCCTGACATTAGGGTCCAGCTGGTCCTTGGGTTTGCTCCAGCTGATTCCTGACCAAGCAGATATCAGACCTGGACAGCTGAGGCTCCACAGAGCAGCAAACAACAACAGAGGATTGAAATGAAACATCCTTACGATCCTGAGCGAGACGGAAACTCAGACTAAATGCATTCGTGCACGATGTGTCCCTCACTCTGCACATGAAGCAAACCAGACGCATTCAACAGCTGTTTTTAAAACAGTTAAACAACTCCAGATTCTCCATCACAAAAACTCCAAGCTGAGAAATTTCCATATTTCCAAACTCAAGGTGAAGCTTTCTGCAGCCTGAAAGATTAAAACAGGTAAACCAAAACTGCATTCAAGAGCCTATGAAAGGAAAAAGCAGCAGAGACTGATGTTAACCTCTCTCACCAGCAGAGAGAAACTGAGTGGGGATCCCAGCCTCCTCTTGTGAACACACACACACACCCACAAACACACACACTCCTGGTTCACATTATACCCTGCACTCGTTAACAGGAAACTCCTGGAATTTTTCTCAACTTCAAAGTACCACTCTCTCTCTCTCTCCCTCCCTCTCTTTTTGTGTGTCTGTGTCTGTGTTGACCACTCTGGCGTCCATTGTTGAAAGAAACATAACATGTTCAGTACTGTTACATTCAGTGTTCCCATGTGTGTATTAGTTGTTGTGTAACATCTTGAAGGCAGTATGAGGATGAGCATCCTGCCGTGTCTTTTATTAACACGCTGAATCTCCTGCTGGTTTGTGGATGTTTCTGTGAAGCTGATCCTGACCTTTGACCATCCTGTAGAAAGAGTAAAGTGAAAAGGCAGTGTCCCTTCAAAGGTCATTGAAATGTCAGGCCTTCTGCTTTGATACACACTCAACAAAATCTTAAGATCAGGGGACAAATTAGAAGAATTTGTCTTTCACACAGTTGTAAAATAGACAAACGTCCTCTTCATCAGCTGACCAAAAAGTTAAAGATCATAGACCACTGGACAAGAAAATCAATTGGTTATCCCAAAAAAAAAAAAAAAAAAAAAAATTACGGTAACACTTTACAAAAAGGGTCCCTGAATAAATGTTAGTTAATACATTACAAGACATAAACTAACAGTTTAATAATGCGTTAATAATCATTATAATGCATTTTCTAACATTAAGTTACATATTAGTTAATACATTAATAAGCAGTTAATAAATGTCCACTTGTAATTAATACATCATTGAGCATCAGTAATAGTTACATATTGTAATTAGTTATCCTTATCTATACATTACTCTTAAACCATTTACAAAGTGTTACTTAAGGAGCACGTGTTAGACTTTACAATAAGGGTCCAAAAAGCATCCAGTAATGGTTAACTATGGTTAAGTCATGCTTATTATACATTTATTATGTTGTATGTCAGTTAACTCAAGTGAAGTCTTACCTTAGTGTTAGGCTAGGGAAGCTGTTACTAATGTTTATTCATCCTAAAGTAACATTATCAGTACATGATTCTTAGAGGCATTACTAAGATTTGCAAATATATCAATAAAAAGAAGTGCATACAAAAGGATTTGAAACTTTTATTCATGCCTAATAATGTAGTAATTTCAGCCTATCTGAGTTTAGATGCCATGTAGATATTCTCTATATTGGTCTCTTGCTTCTGCTTCTTCATTTTGCATTTTGAAGTTCGACTTACAACCCGCTGACAATCCAGCTCTGCCAAATTCTTGTAAATTTCTCCCCATCTCAAGATTTCATTCTGGAGCGAACACCTGCTTTGGATTGATTGAGTTTGATGGTTTTGATTTGCATCACCATATATCAGATTCCAGCTCTGACCTGACTGAAAAGAATAACTGCACGCATCCTGTGTGCATATGTAGGTCAAGAAAAGATGTGAAATAAGTGTGGAAGAGTCAAAGAGTCGTAAATGAAGTGAGGGTAATAGAGCAGTTTAGTTTAAAGCTAATCATTCAGCTGGAGATAAAGCTTTTAAATGAAGGGGGTTGTCAGTGGCTGTAAATAACTCCGACTTCCAGACAGAGTAGTTAAAGTTCAGACCAGTTCAGAGTGGTTATTCTGAGGTGAGGATGCCTGCAGGTGAGTCAGACTGTGTAGACTTTCTGCTAGGAGAGAAAGGGATTCATTCTCTTCACTTTCACACCTATACATGTTCCACTAACTTATATCTTAACTATAGCCAAGCAAAACCTTAAACAAGTTCTTTCTTTTATGCGCAAACATCTTAAAGGCCCTGCATGGTGTCTATCTGAGGGATTAACTGCACATTGTAAAGCCTTTTTTTTACGTTTATAGCATACACTGAGAGTTATGAGGTGGAGATATTTTTGCAAAAAAACTGAAAAATTAAGATCAGAGACATGATAGCCACATTCTATCCACACAGGGCACCAAAAGCTACGATACCACAAAAAACTAAGGGTCCTCCTCAAGAGATTTGGGACGTGTGTCCACTACAACATATCTTTTTTTATTATTATTTTTTTTTCAGTTAAAATAAATATTGTATAGACTCAATATCTGATACATTTATTTTACAAGTCTTTGAAATGTAATATTTTAAGATGCAAAAAGTCAAAAATGAGACCTGGGTTACTGTAACAAATGGAAGAAAAATGAAAACAGGATTAGGAACACTGAAATGTCTAGCCTCTTGAAACAAAGCTATTAATTCTATAAACTTAATTAATAGTTTTTTTTCTTTCAGATTTTCATTTATTTTTTACTCATTACAAGCAATTCAGACATTTTCCTGTTAACTCTAAAATAAGCTTTTCTTTCTTTCTTTCTTTTTTTTTTTTTTTTTACTTTCCAGGTGAATCTAGCTTACATGAAGTGATTTCATGAAGTGATTTCATGAAGTTTTTAGTAGATACAGAAATCGGCAAAAATTTCTGTTAACTTTGACTTTTCTCTCTGCAATTGTTGGCAAGTCTTTTGTGATTTTTTTTTTCTGTATGCTTCATTTGCCTTTGTTTGATAGAAATATTCAAATTAACCGTCAAAACAGCAAAAAAAAAACCATGTTGTCATGTTAGCATGGGAGTGGTATTGATTAGCAGTGTTGTTCCAAAGCGGAACTGTTTTCTGATTTGCTAGCAGAGTAATAAAAAAACAGATGTTGATAAATGAGGTTTTAATGAGGCTCAGAGGTGAAAATGTTGAATGCTGGGTTTGTTTGTCTTTGTGGGTTTGTATGTAAAATAGTGCTCTGTCATCACGGGAAGTGCTGCTGGTGCACACAGATCCTTACAAACACTAACATTTAAATGTTTTAATTGAAATTCAAGCAGCTCAAGTCAAATGAAAAGCTTGAAATGATGAAATGGTTCACAAACTTTTGACTAGAAGCATAACTGCAAAAATTCAGCAGCCACGTGAAGTTTCAGTTTTATCACTTCATTCTGTGTCTGTTTATCATTCCACTCCAAAATGTTTTCATAAACATACATGACCTATAAGAAATAGATGACTGCAGGCGTTTGAATGAAAACAGGTATATCACCAGGTTTCTGTTGTTAACACACACATCTGCTGAACAGAGCAGGTAAAGCAGCAGGTTTTGTGACTCACTTCGAAAATCACTCAAATATCTTCTTCCACCTGCTCCCTGACCCCAAAGTCAGATGTTTTATTTGTTTAATTTATATCTGAAGGAGGATGGAGTAGAAATGAAGAGTGTATATAGGGCAAGAAAAGAAAATCAAAGACATGTGAGCAGCCCCGATGTAATTAGACGAAGTGTTTTTAAAGCGAAACACTGGAATGAGAACCAGGCGTAGCAACAATGCATTCCCCTCTCTGAGTCGGATAAAGAGAAACAGATGATTATTCTGCAGGCCTGTGTGTGTGTGTGTGTGTGTGTGTGTGTGTGTGTGTGTGTGTGTGTGTGTGTGTCTGAGAGAGAGAGAGAGAGAGAGAGAGAGAGGGAGGGGGCCCACAGATTGTATGTATCAATGATATAAAGTACTGGTACAGACTTTGATTAGAAAATACATTATTGAGCTAGAAAAGGTTCATTTAAATGTTAAACTAGAAAATGTTGAAGTCATTGAACCCACCAAGCAACCTGCAATGTTTCCCCCTAAAAAAACAAAAAACAAAAAACAAACAAACAAACAAACAAAAACAGTCCCAGTGATAATCCTGAAATCAAAATGTTTTTTAATTTGTTTTTAATTCCCCTATTCCTCTAAGCAAAAATGGCATGGAAATTAAACTAAAATAAACGATGAAAGGATGTCACGTTACAACACAGTTTCACTCTCACCCCTCAGTGGAAAAATGTGTCTTTTCCATGTGTAATAGCTGTACCATTCACATGGGGGTGGAAAGAATTCATTTGTCCTTGAAGAGAGCTGAAGAGAGTTCAACAAGAGGTGACATCCAATCATTTTAATGACGATGCTTGTTTTTCACTTTCCTTTTGATGGTGTGGATTATTTTTTTTCCAACCCTTAAAGAAAGGGAGAAAATGTTTATATTTGAAGTTTAGGTGAGAAAACCCATATCCTGCTATAGTCCAT
Source organism: Thalassoma bifasciatum (assembly GCA_008086565.1). NCBI lineage: Eukaryota > Metazoa > Chordata > Actinopteri > Labriformes > Labridae > Thalassoma > Thalassoma bifasciatum. Next base: position 102,920 of record RPOG01001791.1, read on the forward strand.
GTTTTATTATAACATAAGCTTTTGGATTACACCACTGACCTCCTCAGAGACCTCACACCACCCTCCAAAAGACTGAGTTTCTTTAAATCCTGGATCACATATGCTGGTGTCTGCTTGATCCATACATCATGGTCTCAGAATGAGGGCCAGCTGTTTGAATGGGGAGTCAGAGGATACTTCACAAATAAAAATCTATCCCACTTTAATATACAGTTTGCATGAAGGGTCACATCATTACACTGATCAATGTTATTCTAAATTCAGCCTTCATTTACATAAATGTTATAATGAGATAAGACACCACACATCTTCTGTATCCAGTATCTTGTCATGCTTAATGACATGTAAAGTGTTAACTGTTACCAAGTGCTCATAAGTTTACATACCCCGGCAGAATTTAAGATTTCTAGGCCATTTTTCAGAAGATATTGATGGTAGCACAAAAACTTTTCTTTTACTCATGGTTAGTGGTTGAGTGAAGCCATTTATTGTCGTACAACTGTGCTTATTCTTTCTAAATCATGATGACAACAGAAACTTCCAAAATTACCCCGATCAAAAGTATACATACCCTGGATCTTAATACCACGTATTTTGGTGTACTCATGTTTTGGGTCTGTGTGTTTTTTTACAACCTGTCTCTGTTTCTGTTTCCATTATGGATTATGCTATTGACAATGTTTAGGATAATAATGTATTTTCCTTTTAGATTTTTAGACCTTTACACATTTTTTTATTAATATATAATTTTTTAAATAATTTTTTACAATTTTTGATTTGTTCTGCCAACCCCAGGAAGACTGCAACCACTTTACAGGAGCAAACTGGGATCTTAACAATGAATGTTCTGCTTTATGACATAACATTAAGTTTACCTTAAACTCCTGACGATTTACTTCAAGAAGAGCTAGTGTTTTTAATCCTTTTTTCACAAAGCATATTAGACTGAATCCGGTCATATTCATGTGACAAGTCTGGAGATATATGTAATTTTAGGGTATGAAAAAACGAAAATTGATGCTTAGATTGCTTAAAACTCTACCTATGAGGTAAGAAAAATTTGCTCATCTACAACTTTTTCTTTCAAAATGAGAAACGTGTAGTAGTTAGTAAACCTTTTTATTTTATTTTTTATTTATTTATTTATTATTTATTTATTTATTTATTTGCATGCACCTTTGGCATTTATTTTATTTTATTTATGTATTTATTTTGATTTAATTTTATTTTTCTCTGAACAAGCACCTCAGGCACGTTATTTTTTCTTTTAAAATTTTACAATAAGACATTTTTTTCTGGACTAGAATGTTGCTAGAATGTAACTTATGTCAGTCTAAAAAGCTCTTATTTTGTTAACCAAAATTACAACAACACTTGCATTTCAGTTTTCATACACATCACCCGGTTCATATTAATTTTCACTTCTTGAAGATGGGTAAAAAGATGGATGGATGAGTGGATGAGCTGTGCAAAGGTAGATAAAAATATCAAAATAGCGCCTCTCAGCGGTAATTTCGTGCATGTAGACTGAGACGCCATTTTCCATATAATATCAGACACGTAACAATCAAAACATATCTTTTTCATTTCATATTTCTCTTTTGGATTATATGCGTTGCAAAAAAAAATACGTTTATACTTTAATTCTTTCTTTATACATATATATATATATATATATATATATATATATATATATATATATATATATATATATATATATATATATATATATATAAATGTTAAAATGTTGTACAGTCATGTGCCGGGTGATGTACAAAATGTGAGTAATAATGTCACAGTGGATTCATAGAAAGTTGTTTAAAGTGTCATAAAGTGAGAGTTATGAGTCAGGATGTTTGTAAGTGTCAGGTCATGTGTCCTCAGTTCCAGCTGATCGTAAATGAGTGAACCTCCTCCTCTGAAGCCGCTCATATGATCCAATAATAATCCAGCCGCTGCTCCGGACGCCTTCCGGGTCATCATCCACTGTTCGCCTGTGCTGCACAGAGCCAGGACCATTTGGAAAGGTCAGTTCACTTATCCGCTGCTAACCCCTGTACTCTCACTTTTCACTGTGCACAGAGCTTTCGATTTTCATCTGTATGCTTTTGTGAAGGACTGTTCTGAGTCACACTTACCCAACATGCACGAGGACAGATGTGTGTATTAGCCACCTGCTAGCATGCGAGCTAGCTCACTTTAGCTTCACCCCGCTACTTCTGCACTGAGACAAAAAGAGACAAGTGGTGTCTGTCCGCTTTATTACACATATTGATGTCTGACTCAAAGAGGAAAAACACTGACCCATACAGAGCCAAAACACGCCTTTCTTTTTCATTTTTACCCCTCAAGGTCTTTAAATGACGCACAGTTTATTCCAGCGCTCCTGTGTAGAAGTCATTGATTCTTGTGATATTTTATTGGGTCATAACGACGCCGTTAGCCGCTGCTTTATGAGAGCCCTTCACTGCCTGACCTGACTTTGGACTGGGACATTCAGGACAAAGCGACACACGTTTCTAAATTCCATGAGAAAACTTGAAATCATATGCTAACTTGATAGCTCGTTGCGAAATGTCATTTGAATTATTGAATAAGAGCGCCGCGCTTGATGGTGACGTGGTAACTTTAATTTCCTGATGTGAGAGAGTGACCATGAACACACCACTACGAGGACGCTATGCCAACCAGAAATAACTACAGTAAACAGTGTTTCACACACTGGTACAGGTGCCTTTGGGGAAAAAAAAAAAAGTTTTAAAAATGTTTATATTACGGCCAAAATTATAATTCAAAGAAGCCATTTTAGTTCTTAGTTTTCAAAGTCAAAGATTTATCCCCCCTTTTTTGTCTCTTTTTATTAAATGCTGGATTCTTTATATTGGAGTGCTACTGTTGGTTGAAATGATAAAGCTTTCCAGCGCTATAAGTGCACTCTAATAAGAATAATAAAATAAGTTAAGATAAAATAAGTGCATCCTCCAAAAAATATGTAAGTACAAGAATTATCTATAGAGAAATGACATAAGTAAAAAACAAAACAAACAAACAAAAAACAACATACTGATAGGGTAAATACAGGCACATGTTAATGAGTGAGACGATGTGATGAGGTGATTGTATCAATAGATGAAAGAAGTGTTGCACATGCATATTGCAAATTGCAAATCAGATAGAGATTACTATACTTTATTAGGGTTAAGTAGATCTCTGCTTAAAAACATACCTCTACAATCATTGCAATTTTGTCCATTTGTTGAAAGTGTAAACAGTTTACTGTTGGTTGTATTGACGAAGTAAGGACTTTTGCTATTTAAGATTTCAACTTTGAATTTCATGGCATCAGTGAATTTCTGACAACCCACTTTTCTGTGTTTAGAATGCTTGCACTTTATTTTTGTCTACTTAGATTAATACTTTTTATGATGAACGATTTTCAAAAATAAACTTTAATTTATTTTCTGTATAGTGCAATTGCAATTTGTTGTGGGATTATTTTAGGTTCCCCATCTTATATGTTGTTGAAAATCAGACTATGAAATAAAATCAATAAAAAAATGTGTTTTAATCACAAGTCAGGACTCTGCAAAGTTTTGCAACTTTTGACCATTTTCCAGTTTTTTTTTCCTCCCAAATTTTCACCCCTTTTCTCCCATTTATGCATTTTTTTTTACCATTTTTGCCACCTTACACTTTTGTCAATTGCTACTTCTCGCTGTTGTAGCCACTTTTCACCACTTGGATTATTGCTCTTGCAAAGGTTTTTTTTTTTTAATTGTCTCTCCGGTTGAGCAGGGTTGAATAGCACCGGTGTAGAGCATGAAACATCTACTGCAAAAAAAATTCAAAAAATTGCATCCAGTGTTCTGACACAATGGAGGTTAACAAAATATTGCATTGCCTGCCATCAGAACATTGCTGGAGGCCGTATCATGGTTTCATCTAATGTGCAATTAATTGCCCAACCCCAAACTGGAACAGCACTGGTTTATGGTTATTACAGTAACTCTGAGGTTGCTTTTGATATTTCCATCGTGTTTATTATATGTGATCAAACTACCTCTTATAACTACAACTGATAATTATTTTGATTATTGATTAACTAGACTTGCATTTTATGAAAATTCTCATGTTGGAAAAGCTTGAAATGATTTGTACCTACCTTTTTTTTGTTGTACCACTTGCATAATAATACACTTTTTGGTTCTTTTCCTTTGGTTTTACATCACACGTGTGTTTTTTGTCTCTGTGTTTAAACAAAATGTCAGAGTGCAGTTTATTACCAGCCATTTCTAGTTTAAACCCTTTTACACCAGTCTTACTCCCCCAACCTATCCCTGTGTTTTTATCTCCCCTATAAGTAAACATGCCGGTCCTTGTGCTTTTTACTGCCCCACAGTCATTCAATGGGCTGCAGTTTTAAACCGAGTCTGTAGTTGTGTCCATTTTATATCTGTAAGATTGAATGAAATTTTTTGCTTTGTCACAAAATTTATTTGACTTTTATGTAACTTTGGGACTGGGCTGAATATTTTACATATGCAGCAATAACCTTTACCAACAGGACAAGTATGTGTGTTAATATATGTGGGAATATTTTGTCTGGGTGAATGTGACCTTTAGCATAAACTGAGGACACAAGTGTGAGTGTGCACCATAAGAAAATACAGGTCATATTTAGCTGGCTCGTGGTAACATGAAGTTGTTCCATTTAGTTGAAAGCTAATAACCTCCCGTTAATGTGTAGTATTACCACTTAAAGTTAGCCTTTCACCTGTTAACACTTTCAATGACTTTCCTTGTCATTCCTCTCTCCCTCCCCTCCCTCCTTCTCTCTCTCACACCTTCCCCACAGGAGGGGTTGTCTCTGTCCTGTTGAGCTCCTCCTGGTGTGCGAGTGTCGGGTGTGTGCGTGCACCATGGCGAGCCTCCTCCGTGTTGTGGCAGCTAGCTGCGCTGCCCCTGTGTTCAGCGGGGTTTCCTGTGTGAAGCTGCAGGGGAGCAGCTCAGTCAAAGCATCGTGCATTCGTTTCTTCAGGACCCATCAGGCTCTGGGACGATGTGCTAGTCCAGGTAAGACACAAAAGATGTCAGTTTGTCATCTGAAACCTCGTCACATTTTTGACAAGTTATTAAAGCTTTCTTTACTTGTACCATTTTCACACCAAAGAACTGATTTGGTGAATGTTTGACTCTTTCATTCATTCATCAGGATACCTGTGTTTTTTGACTGGCTTTATGCTAATGCGTTGAGGATTAGCTGCTAGCTTGTTCATCATTGTACATTCATGATAGTTGCATTGCATATACATTATTTCACATATTGCTCTTATATTTACCAGCGCCTTCGATAATCAAGAACTATGTAGAACTGCATATTCCATCCCATATTCTAAGAAAACAAGAATGAATAAGACTTAAAGGTTATATTAAAAACATGCAAACAGAGAATGTTTGATGTTTTTGTATATTTTACTTCTTTTTTGTAGACTCCTTTAATGACTCAGGTCTTGTACACACGTAGCCAGATATTTCAAAACCAAATGTCCTTTCATTTTTTTTTTTAAAACACTTTGGCCCACACCCGATCGTTTATCAAAAAATAATCGTCCACATGCAAATCTGCCGTTTTGTGGTGCGGTTTTTCAGTAGTGAAACCTCTGCCAGCCAATCAGAATGAACCCCCTGTGATCTTCTCTTCTTTCTGAGAACCAAAAATCAGTTTCCTGTCGTGTACTTGAAACCACGAAACCAGCTTTTTCAGAAATCTTTACTTTCGCTGGACTTTTTAGAAAAGATTGTTACCCGTGACATAAAACTGAGGTTTTGTGGTGGATGACAGGTTTAAATGTACAAAATATACAATTTCCCAGATAACCAGCTACATGGAGACATGGCCTTAGAAAGGATAATGATGGTAACAGGTGAGGCAGGTTACTTTAGGAAACAGCATCAAGAACACATAGAGATAGTCTAATTTCCTACACATTAGATAACTTAAGTATCTGAGGGTTATTGTTTGTATTGGTCTGTTGTTGAATCAGGCTCTTAGTGTATTCCCACAGCAGGGGGTCATTGGTCTCCAGTACCAATATTTTGGGGGAAGCAGGGTGAGCATTGGATTTAGATTATAAAAAGATCAGCTCTTAGTTTAGAATTAAAAAAGAAGATTTTTAATTATTTATTTTTTCAGCTTCTTGGTTTTTTATGATAACAAAATATACTGCAGTATTGATGATGCACAAATTTTAAACTGAATTTGAGACATCCGCCAGTGTCATTGCTCTTAAACTAGAATGACTGGCTTCTTTTTCTTATCTGTGTCACTGCAAAATGAATTAAATGGATCCTTTCTGCTCACTTGAGGAGAGACTAGCAGCTCCAGGAAAAAGTGACCTTCATTTTAAGGCAGATGCTTTCTGTTAAAAGCTTTAAATATCTTCCTATGGGTCACCCTTTCTGCACATCCACCCACTGCAGAATCTACTGTACTTATGTATATGTATGTGTATCTGTGTTAGATTTGTTGATGTGTGTGAAACTAAACTAAAGCTCAAAACTTAAAACATTTTGTGTAACCTGGCTAGGGAGCGACACATTACAACTTCTAGAAACAAGAAGACAGCTCCACCTGTGAGCTCTGTTTGCCTTCTCATGCATTTAGCTACCAGGTGCAACAAACCAGGTTGCAACACACCCACATTACATAACATAACTGACAGAGGATAGTAGTACTATGTGAGTGGACAGTGTGCTGTTCAGACTGTTGTACTTGTGGCCTTGGAAACTATTGAAACAAACCTGTCACTAGGATACAACTGTGCTCCAGTGAGATCACTTCATATTCAGTCATTATTCTACATTTTGAAAATAGGTTAGATGTGCGATTATATACGTGGACCGAAGAGAGGATAATCCTGCCTTCAACGAAATAGAGATAAATAAATCAAACTGAGGACAACACACTCTGTAGCTTTTCCCTGAAGTCTTCTCTGAAGTTTGTTTCCAGAGGTCACTGCTGCTACCTGCAGCTACTTCCAGTCTCAAGGTCATCCCCCACAGCCCTCAGGCTCTGTGCTCCATTTTCAGCACCTGCACTCTGTGCCCAGTAACCAGGCAGAGGTTGTGTGTGTGTTTTCTGCATGTGTACTGTAAGAACCAGTACTGTCTGGTTGCAGGTGCCTCATGTCAGAGTGTGCTTGGTTCCTGGTCATGCTGTGGTCTCCCTCTGCGTGTGTGTGTGTGTTTGAGGGGTGCTTGTGACCTGGTTGACGGTGCAGTTCAGTTAACTCCAGTAACAGCTGGCAGCGTCTATTCTGGACACACAAGTATCAGATTACAGGGTCACAAAGGAGTGGAGGATGGGAGGAGTCCAGTCCACGCAGACGTGCTTATGTTTTGACCTGTAGAGAGCCTATAGAAGGACAGTATAGACTCAGACTGTATGTTGACGTGAGACTGGATCTGACATGGACTGAATAACTGAGTGCTCACAGCTTTCTCAAACTCAAAGTATTGTTTTAAGCCCCTAATACACACAAGATACTAAAAAATAGCAAAGTGTTTGCCTCCTTTTTTTTTTAAAGGTGCCATATTATACTTTTGAAAACAGTTAAAAGTCATTTGATATAGAAGTCTGATGTCTTTAAGTCTTTAAGTTTTGCCGCATTTCTGTTGTTGTTTCAGTGTCTGCATTTGTATGTGCAAAGGAGGTCAAACTCTCCCTGCATCTTTCAGGAAGTGGTCATGTTGACCCGACGATAGGAAATAAAGAATATAGCAAAATACCCGTTTGCTTTAAGAGGAGGAGGAGGAGGAGAACGCGGAGCAACTGGCAGACATGGTAGCTTTACTTCGTTCTGGTGTGTGTGTGTCCGACGATGACGTCAAAACAGGCTTGATTTCAAAACAGCTCACTTGAGGAGAGATTTTCAAAAAAAGAAGTTAGTGAAGAGAGGAGAGGATAGATTTTCTTGAATGTTAGGGAGTGTTGAAGACATCGGGAACACATGTTTTTGTTCGTAATCCATGTGAAAATGGATTTTGTGTAATATGGCATCTTTAAGAACTGTCTTGTTAGACCCAATTTAAATCAGGCAGGGCTGCTCGGTTTGTAACATAGCTGACATTATTCCAACATGAAAAACAGGAAACAGTGAAACCAGCAGATTTCTGTAACAATCCTAGACATTAGAAAGGGAAGCACTGACCGAGCAGTGATTTACAGTAAAATGAAGATGTAGTCTCTGCTACAGCACCTGTCTGTTTATGATGTAAAGTTATGAAGCTGATTGACGGAATGGAAATACCACAGGCTGTGAGCTTCCTTTCTAACAGCTAGGGCTGAACAATTTTAGAAAAGACATTATTACGATCCAAATCACAATGTTCAAGCTTGAGTTAAGTATTGACAATGCACAGTAACATTTACAAACTTGGCTGAAAATGGCATCAAAACATCAAAAACTATCACTCTAATGCAGGGATGAAAACTGAAAAGTAAGAATTGTTTCCAAATGTATTTATTAAGTCCTTAACCAATAACAATGATAACAACTGAAGAGCAAAAAGAACCATCTTTGACTTAACTTTTAAAAATAATGTAGTGCAAAATATCCTTAATTGTGCTATGTTAAAAAAGGTGAATAAAATACAAAAAGTTAAATTAAGATGTTGTATTAAGTTAATTAAGTAATAATAATGGAAAAAAATGAACAATGAAACAATGTACCAATGAAAAAAGGATCTTTCCCAACAGTCTCAAGACACGTGTGTGTAAAACAGCTGACACAACAGATCCTGGGTCAGTCAGGAGTGCAGCAATAAAGTCACTGTTTTGTGCGATGATCACAATGCCTGAAATTGCGATTTTGATCAGAAAATGAAAAATTGTTCAGCCCTACTAACAGCTTTAGGGCACCAGTCAGTCACATGGGCTAAGCTACACCTCTGATTGGACAAACTCCTGATCTTAATATCTTCTTAACAGCTGAGTTTGTAAGAAATTCAAATCCCCATACAGTGTGTCCTAATACAGAAATGAACAATCCAGACCCAAGTTGTTGTTTTTTTTTAACCAGGCTGTGAATATGTTTTCTAATTCTGTAAAAGTCTGTTTTGTTTTGTTTTGTGTTTTGGCTTCATGTGTATGTGGTTTCCAGTTTTTCTGCAGCCAGAACTTCTACAAAGGCTTCATTAGGCTTCGAAGCCTTTTACAGCGGCCTTCAATGTAAAAAGTTAAAATCTAAGCAAGTGGTTGTGTCTAAAGTTCAATAAAGTATCTAAACGAAAATCTGCCTGTAGAGAAAGAAAAAATGCTTGCTAACTTTCTTGGATGAAGACAACTCAGGGGTCAATTTTGTCTTTTTTAATGTTGAAATGTAGAAACGTGTGCTTGGATTCCCTTGATGACAAGCTGCCATCCAGATTTTTAATTCTCAAATTAATTTCATGAAAGGACACTTGTTTGATGTCTGCAGCTCTTGCAGTCATCTTCAACTGTTTATTTTGGGGAGAAGAGTGTTTGTTTACAGCTTATATATGTCATCACATCCTAGCACAAAACACAGTAGGATTTTTGCCCTTCTTTGTCCTCAGTGTAAAAAAATCTATGCCTCATGTAGTTGGTGTTATGCTTGAATTTTGAATTAGTAACTCCTACATGAAAGTAAACTTTATCTACTGTGAAATGGTTGGTGTCAACTGGTGTATCAAGACATTATGGCACATTTAAAGATTATGAATAGACTGCTCTCTAGTTTTAAAGGTCTCCCTTCAAAATAAAAGCAGGTTTTTTCTTAATATTCGCAGAGGTTCTCTAAACTATCTTTAATGTAGATTCTGAAATTCAAATGTTGTCACCACATGATAGTCAGATTTATAGAAGTGTGTGATGATGCTGAGTTACTGCTCGAGTTTCATTTTTAGGATTTAGAGCAGCAGTTTTTTGGTTTTTTTTTTCTGTTTTCCACTCTCTGTTTTTTTAAGTAAGCTACATGACATATTTAGCCTTCTTACTCTAACCTGTTCAAATATTTGGGACTTGCTGGATTAATGTGTTTGTAGAAAGGAACAGAGAATATCTAACCTGTAGTACATGGAAACTGACATTTAATGAAATCTTGCTGACATACAAATGTGTTGATTGACGGTGTCAGGATGAGAGGAAAGGCAGTCTGTCAGAGGAAAGAGCTGCAGTGGAATTTTCCAGAGGAGCTGACTCAACATGTGACCTCTCTGTTGCTTGGACACTAACCCTGAGGACGAGTTATTAGGAGAGACAGAATAAATGTTCAACTATTTGGATCTCTTTTGCCATAAACTCCAGTCTGTCCCTCTATCTTTTGAACTTCCTTCTCCAAAAATGTTTTCCTGTCAAGAGCTTCCCCTTTGTTCTTCCACATGTTGAATTAGGTCTGTTTTAAATCTCTCACAACAAAAGAGCTTTTTGCTCTGACAGCAACTCTCTGTTTATGTCTCTTGAACGACAAATTGTTCAAGGAGAACTTTCAGTGTCTTGTTTGCTGTTTTTTGCTTTTGTGCCAGATTGACAGTCAATTAAACACTCAAGTCAAGGGGATGTTGTTAACTTTAGAGACGATTATCATTTCTTAGAAGCAGCTGCACAAAAAACTGAAATTTTTAGAAATATTGGCTTATTATAAGCCACATTCACCTGATGAGTTCGGAGAAATGTTTTATTTGAAGACAAAATTAAGGCCTGAATAACCTGTTGAGAGAAAAAAAAAATGAGGTAAGATAAGTTTGCTTCTCAAGTTTAACGAAAAAAGAAAAATCAAGTAAACTAAACAGGAAAATTCTCACCACATTGGCAGAATTAGTACTTTTAACAAGTGACTTAGGTGTTAATTTGTCCCTTTAAAGTCCTTGCGAGGATTCTGAGGAAGGACTGGAGCCTGATTTTCTTACAGAAAACAAGACAGAGGAAAGCTAAACAGGAGAGTCATAGAGCACAGGTTAAAGGCTAAAAATGGGGTTAATCTAATTGTACTACTTTTCATTCCAACCCACATGTAGCAGTTATACTGCAGTGATCTGTTCAAACCTGAGTGTCTATCAGTAAAATGAAGAGTCACATTACATTTGTTCTGCTTGGTGAGAGTCACGTCCCCACAACAGTAGGTTAAAGGTTAAAGAGGTTAATGTGCTCATGGGAAATAGAGCCTTTATAAGGAAGAGACAACAGCTTTTCCAAATAGTCCTCACAGGTCCCTAATAAAATTAGCCTTTTTTTCTCTTCACGTGAATGTGTCTCATAGAAAGCCAAAAAAGATACTATTCATGAAAATAAGACAAACATCTCCTTTACACCTACACCTACAAACACCTGCTTTTTTCAAACCTGTTGCCGGCATCAGTGTCAAAATGAGCAAATATTTGCACAGAAACAATAAAGTTTTTCAGTTTAAACATTAAATATCTTGTCTTTGTGGTGTATTCAAGTGAATATATGTTAAAAAGGTTTTTCAAATCATTGCATTCTGTTTAATATTTTTTATTTTTTTGTGATCAATTATTTATTGGTCTTTTGTCCCAAAGCTTTAGCAGAGTAATCACACTACATATATTTTAGAACCCAACCATAGACCCCCCCCCCCAACCACCCAGTCTCTTTTTCTTTACATTTTACACAATGTCCTGACCTCATTGGAATTGGGGTTGTAGATTCATTCATAATTGCAGATAAACTCTTTGGTGATGAGGTTGTTCAAAACTCAATTCTGTCTGATTTGGTTCAAAGTTTGGCAGAGTCACTCAGGTAATGGATCCTAATGACTATGGTTAAGTTCACTCTTGTCCATTCTTTAAATCTGCTGTATAAAATATTTTCTTACTTTTTTCTATTTCTGTCCATATTCATTCTTTCTTTCTGCATTTTGAAATTCCATTTTGAACCTTTTTAAGCAAACAACAGCAAACACTTACATACTGAGAAACCTCCATCATGGCTGTAAACTCTTTCTGTGGTTTCATGTGTGTGACCCTCTGTGTCTGTGTAGGTTACTCCATCTGCAGCACACTATTTATGGTAAACAAGCTTTAAAGTCAGCTCACAGTTGTCACCTTGAAGCTGCAAGAAAGAGTTCCGTACTGTGCTTGGGTGGTTTGACCAAAGTTAAACTAAAATGATCTCCTCTGTCACAAACCCTGAGCTCCAACATGTAAAAGAGAAGCAGAGGTAACTACTGAGAGTATCGCGATTTGTGACAATTTGTCTTTAAATTTTCCTTCTTCTTGTTAGCTTGTCTTTCTGTGTGAACTTCAATGGTGCCAAAGGTTTAGAAGACAAATCCTATGATACCCTTGACACTTAAATGCTTAAGTGTGTATCTCTAACTGGACTTGTATCCCTTTGTTTCTCTGCAGGTATTCCATACAAGCAGCTCACAGTGGGTGTACCCAAAGAAATCTTCCAGAATGAACGTCGTGTGGCACTTTCCCCCGCTGGCGTCCAGGCGCTCATCAAGCAGGGCTTCAACGTGGTGGTGGAGTCAGGAGCAGGAGAGCCTTCAAAGTTCCCTGATGAACAGTACACTCAGGCCGGAGCAACGATCAAAGACATTAAAGATGTGCTGGCGTCTGATGTGCTGGTCAAGGTAGGACTTTGGTTGAAGATGGAGGGAAAAATGTTGTTTTATTACCAAAGCCAGAGGGTCTTTAAGGAGAAATGGAGTATTCTAAAGAATCAAACAACCATACAGGAAGTGTAAATTATCCGATAAGAATTATTTTCTTTGTCCATTTGTTGTCAGGTTCGCGCCCCCATTTTCAACCCAGCACTGGGCGTCCATGAGGTGGAGCTGATGAAGGACGCAGCCACTCTGATCAGCTTCATCTACCCGGCTCAGAACCCTGAACTGATGGAGATGTTGTCCCAGAAGAAGGCCACAGTCCTGGCTATGGATCAGGTGCCCAGAGTCACTATCGCTCAGGGTTATGACGCGTTGAGCTCCATGGCAAACATCGCTGGGTACGTGTGACACTGCTTTTTTTTTTAAGTGAATACAAGAGTCCAAATATTTTCCATGCTAAATCATATTCTTTGTTGTAGATGTTCAAACAGATGACATCACTCATCATATTTCTATCAGTTTGACAGATCTTTAGGTTCATTTCATTTCTCATTTCAGCTACAAAGCCGTCGTGCTGGCAGCTAACAACTTTGGCCGATTTTTCACCGGACAGATCACAGCAGCTGGGAAAGTCCCACCAGCAAAGGTGTGTAGAGCAGTCATGCGCCTGAATTCAAGTATTGATGTTAAGTCTCAACATTTTTGCCCCCTAACACTTTCTTATCTTTAATGGATATGAACAGGTTCTGATCATTGGAGGTGGTGTAGCTGGTTTGGCAGCAGCTGGTTCTGCCAGAGCGATGGGGGCCATCGTCAGAGGGTTTGATACCAGGTTTGTAGGACTTAAATTCTTTATGAATGAATTTTATGAAATAAACACTGGCTTCAACAATTGGATTCACAAAAAAGGTGGAAGGTACAGAGCCAAACAAATTAATTAGACCATCACAGCGTGTAACGTATTTGTCACCGCTGCCCTTAATTCAACAGTTTATTGCTGATTGTCAAATTATTTTTTTATATTTCTATAATCAAACGGTATGTGCAGGCTTTTTAACAAAAAGGATATCATTAATACTAGAATATAATTATTGTCATAGCTCTTCAAATATATTTCACAAAACAGCAGTAAAAAAGACTTTTTGATTTCCAAATATCAGTTATTTACTTTCAGTCCTGAACAAAAAAATGTTTGATTGACAAGAAATGTATCAAGAATAAACAACCAAAGTCCGCTATCTCAAATATGGGAATAAAAATGCAGTGGAGGGCTTTCATGCCAGTTTCTCCTGGTTTAGAAGCGGTTTAGAACCCGAAAAGTTGGTACCAGTGCTGTAGCGCTGACATTATTGGTAGGTATGTTGTATTTTGTGTTGATAAAATGAGCAGGGAGCTGGGGAAAACAAAGAAGAAATGTGTTCAGAAGTCGAATGAAGAGATGAAATATTTGATGGCAATTTGGGCATCACCAGAATTTCTATCGAAGCTTGAAAGCAGCTTTTAGAAAGTGCAAGTTGTCCTCTCAACTTGTGGAAGATATGGTTAAAGCTGGGTACACCCAAACTCTGGATCAGATAATCTGCCTGAGTCACACAGAATCACACCCCTCCACTTTTGTTTGGCTTAAACTATTATGAGTGTGGGCTGGTTTCGCTTGGTTCTGAGTATCCAGAAGGTAATCTGTTCCAGAATCAGGACCGTGCTGGTGTGAAAGTCTTAAAGTGTTGGTGACTCTCTGAAAGGGTTTTCACACCAGCATGGTTCTGGTTCTGGTTTGTTACCTTGATTTACTGCTTGTTTTAACAACACAAAAATTCACCATGCCCACTGATCATGTCGTGGTTGTGGAGCTGGAATTAACTTTTATTTTTTTCAAAATTTGTGAAACACTGAATATTTGTCATTATAAGCCCGCCTACATTTTTCATAGGTACAACCCACATGAACAGCTTTGCAAAAAGCCTGTTCCTTACAGATGTGGCACCATTTAGATAAACTTTCTAACAGTACAAGATTTATTGTTGTGAAACAGTGTTGTAACAAAGAAACAATTTACCAAACTCAAATTTCCTTACTTTTTGTGACACAAGTTTTGATCAGGTGAACTATAGGGCTATTTGTGTAAGGACTTTTTAACCTTTTAACCTGAAATAAAGCAGAATATCAGATACAGGTTTTTAGCAGTGGATGTTTTATACTCTATGCCAGTTTTGCTCGACACTGCTCAACCAAAAATCCAAACTTTCAAAAACTACCTTGGCAAGAAAAACAATCTAAGTGGTGGAAAGAGGCAAAAAAACCAGCAAGAAGCAAATAAAATAAATTTATGGAGGAAAAAATTGTCCAAGATCAGAAAAAATTGGCAAGAGAATTGAGAGGAAACTAGTTAAATGGTCAGAAAGTAGAAAGAAAATGATCCAAAAGTGGCAAAAAAAAGGAAAGAAAAATAGCTAAAATGGCAAGATGCAGATCCAAAATTGGCCAGAAATAGTGACAAAATTTGGAAAACACTCACAAGGCAGCAAAAAAGGTCCAAAAGTGTCGAAAAAAGAGTGAAAAGTGACTAAAGTGGTGAAAAAGAATCTAAAATGGCTAAAAAATAGCGAGAATACCTGGAAAACATTCAGAAGGTAGCAAAAAGGTCCAAAAGGGATTAAAAAAAGAGTGAAAAGTGCCCAAAAACAGCCAAGAAGCAACAAAAATTGGCTAGAAAATTCTGAGAGAACTTGGGAAAAAATCAGAAGGTAGCAACTATGGAGGAGTAAGTGTGAAAAAAAACAGTAAAGTGATAATAACCTAAGGCAACAAAAATTAGCAAGGAAGTTGTGATAGAGCTAAAAAAATCGTCAGAAAGTAGCAAAAGATAACCCAAATGTTGGGGGGTAAAAATGTGACAAGTAACTAAAGTGGGCAAAAAGTAGAAGCAAAAAGAAATGTCACAGGTAATCAATGTCAATGCTTATTACAACATGTCTCAGTGTTGGGGGACCTAGAAATAAAAGGCACAAAACTTGCTATTGCAATATGGGGAAAAATGGCAAATGGATTATTTTTGCAAATTGTTCAGCCCTAATACTAAATGTTAAATATATGGCTATAGCAGAAAAGAACTGACTGAGTAGTTTCAAAAACTGTGGTTTCATGATGTGAAAGAAGTAAATGCTGTTATGGCATTTTTATCTGGTTGGACCACACCTGTTGCAGCTTCAGGCCTGCACCTCAAAGGCATTCATTCATTTTCGTGCAGCCATACAGATAAGCTCTTCAGTTTCAATATAAAATCTCATCTCCGTTCTCTTACAGAGCTGCAGCTTTGGAGCAGTTCAAATCTCTGGGCGCTGAGCCGCTGGAGGTGGACTTCAAGGAGTCAGGAGAGGGTCAGGGGGGCTACGCTAAAGTCATGTCAAAGGAGTTCATCGAGGCAGAGATGAAGCTGTTTGCCAAACAGTGTCAGGACGTGGACATCGTCATCAGCACGGCTCTTATCCCCGGTACGCACAAACACACAGATGTAGGACAACATGAAGGACACATCAGTGAGGCAGGTTGTTCTCAAATGAAAGGATGTGCAGATAAATGTCCTGTCATCATGGAATATTTGAAATACCAAAGATTCAAGGAGAAGTATTCAGGGGAGGTAGCTGAAGAATTTGTAACAGGAAGAAAGAGTCTCGTCATGGAGATTGGAAATAACTTGTGGGAGAAGCATTTCTCTGTCGTTTATTCCATTTTTCTCCTGGTCTTCATAGTCTTGATTCATGTATAGTCACTGTAGTTTTGCTGTGTGTTTTCACTGTACCCCTCCAGGTAAGAAGGCTCCCATCCTGATCACCAAACCCATGGTAGAGAGCATGAAGGACGGCTCTGTGGTGGTGGATTTAGCTGCTGAGGCTGGAGGAAACATTGAGACCACAGTTCCTGGAGAGCTGTCAGTGTACAATGTGAGTGCACACACTGTAAAAATCCTGTCGATGTGACTCTTTGAGGGATTTCTGAATCCTCTGACCACTTCTCGTCACTTTTCCTGTTCACAGGGGGTGACACACATCGGCTTCACAGACCTGCCCAGCCGATTGCCCACGCAGTCGAGCACCCTGTACTCAAACAACATCACCAAGTTGGTGCGAGCCATCAGCCCTGACAAGGACAACTTTTACCTGGATGTGAAGGATGTGTTTGACTACGGGACCATGGATCATGTGGTCAGAGGGTCTGTGGTCATGCAGGTACGGAGGCTCACATGGCCAACAGCATAACAAACATGTTTACATAGAGCTGATGTTTTCAGCCTTTAGTTTATCATTTAGGGGCTGTATAAGAAGTATAAAACCAGAATGGGGTGTATTCAAAGGTAATTGAAATCATAGATGAAGAATCTACAAGATAAAAAAAAAACCTTAAGAAACCTCTAATAGAAAAAAATGATTAATAGTTCAAAGGATACGGACAAACAGTGACTGAGAGGGATTGGGAGGTTAAAAACTAGGGATGCATGATATATATCAGTATTAGAGCCCGACTGGTATGGGATTTTTGGGGCTGATGCCAATACTGATACTGGGGGCAAAAGAAAGCCGATATCCGATATATCAGCAGATATCCCACATATCTACTGATACATAAAACAAGAACATTGATATACACAGGATAGATACTGTACATGAACACAAACTGTTATAATACCTGAAATGTGATTCTGAGTATGACACAGCAACAGTAAAACGCTGTATTATGGTGTTTTATTAGAAAAGGGTGGATGATATGTGTATTGACAGGAGCATTTATCCCCGTTTATTTTGCAAAAAAAACATCTTACTTGATGTTAGAATGCCAAATTATAGTCTTGTCGTAGGTAATGGACATGTGAATTAAGTAGCATTTATCATTGGCAGAGAGCAGCATGCAGCCTGACACAGACACAGGAGCAGGAACGACATGATCTCCACACAGAAAAAAAAAAAGTTAATGAATCAGCTACATAATAGCCGATGTCGATTAATCGGTGATGCTATAATCAGCAAGATTAGTTGGCCCCACCAAATTAATCAGTGGAGCTCTAATCCGTATATAGCGGTATCGCTTGATATTGGCTTGAAAACAAACCATGACGGCAGATATTAGTGTGTTACTGGCTGATATAATGGGCTGCTGCCTACTCGATTACATATCAGACCCAGGCACCATGTCCCCAGTGTGAAGAAGACATGCATAGTGCAACATGTGAACAGAGGTCATGTTTCCTCAGTCAATTATGAGAGTGGCCAAATTGTCTCTAGTTGTGAGTATTATTATGATTGACTCAAAAGGAGCATTGAGTAGTTTTTAAAGGTTTTTTTTTTTTTTTTTTTTTTTTGCACAGTAAATGAAGAATATAAAATAAATGTGATTGGGGTATGTACCATATCACTATACGCTAATTCCAATACAGAAGAAAGCTGACGATCTCTGCAATTTGGTGTGTAGTAAAACATTGGTGTCGGTTATCTGCTAATAGGGCTGAACAATATGGATAAAATTTCACATCTTGATATTAATGCCAGATATCTCAGTATTGATTCAATATGACTGGGATTAGAGAACACTTAGCATTTTTCAGAAAATAAAAGCATCATAATATAACAGGATGTGAAAAGTAGGACAAGTAGAACTCACTGTCAGTCATCAACATCAACAGAAAGTCATTAATAATCATGTAACTGTCTGAGCTTTACATGCAGGGTGAGCTGGGAAAATTACATCATTGATATCGTCAATATTAGAATATTAATATCTTCAATTTTCATATCTGGAAAAGCTAAAAGTTTGCAGACTCTAAGTGGCTCCTGTAATCTATTTCAATAGTCACGTGCAGGAAAAACCTATCTCTGAAAAACGTCGAAGAGCATGTAAAAGCAGAATATTTGAGCAGTGTCCGTGTTATAATTTGGAAAATCCTTGCAGGTCTCTCTCACAGTCACTAGGTGTCACCCTGGGAACATTATTCCTCTTGTCCACTCTGTCAGGATCCTTTTTGTATCATGTAGTGATTCCTCATCATTACTCTAAAATTTAGCTAAGTATTTATAGTGATCTCTAAGAACACAGAAAGTTTTGCCCTTTTTCTTGCATTTGTATCTTTTTATTGATTGGGGCTATGATGTAATTTATACCATTAAGAAGTCAGTGAATGTTTTGTTTAAATTTGAAGTTAGTATTTTTCCATCTTCACTCTGATCAGATCAAGTTGTTATTAATTTTTCTGCAGATTTGACCCATGTATTAAAACAATCATAAGGAACTGTGAAGTATTAATGTAAAAAAAATGTGAATTTTCAAACATGCAAACCTCTTCTACAAATTAAATAAGCACAAAGACCACAATAATCCTAAAACTTGGAGATGTGATGACTTAAAAATACAGAGGCATGTTGTGGATGGCTTGAATATCACACATGGGGCACTTCTCAAACATCACACTGGTGTGGAATCCTACAGTCTTGACTTACAACTTTTGGTCTCTTTGAGGCTGGCACACATTACAGAATTCTTCAAATCCTCACAGATTTAGAGACAAAACACCTACAGACAACAAAAGACAGATCACACTAGATCTGTTTTCTTTGATCATAAAGTGTGGTGTGCACTACAGATCACACCACTCATTAACTGATTCTTCAGCAGAGTATCAGCTTCTTCATGCTCAATAGTCCAAATCTGGCATAATAAAACACGACTTTGGTGTGAAAAAAAAACTTGTCGGACAAACAGGAAGAAGTAATAATGGTTGTTTTCGACCCTTACTTTCTGAGAAAAACACACAAGAAATAAACATTCTATAAACATTCCTGCCATTGCAACAAATCAACCAGTCAGTTTTCCATTTCAGAGATCCAAGAGACTTTTTCACCGGCACCATGTTTGTTTGTTTTTATTTCCTCATTCATCAGTCTGCTGAGTCAGTTCTTGACCTGATTGGCTTTTGTTCCGGTACATGTGACCACGAGATAATATTAGCCCCCCACCCCTCCTTTTTAATTGCTCTTCCTCTCCTCACATCCTGCGCGGGCTCTCCAAATGAACAGCAGGCCCTTCCAGTTCCACCCTAGCTCTCTCTCTCTCTCTTCTCTCATCGATAGCGTCTGTCCCTCTGTTGCACCACAGCTGGATCCCTCCTTCTCTGTCTCATCCTCTCTGACGGCGCAAACAAACTTGACTGTTTCTGTCAAAGATAACGTCTTGTGTGTATGACTGTTGTTCAATCTTATGTACGTAAACTTTAAAGCTGGTCAGTTAGGTAAAGTCACAAGGCAGGTAAACGTTGGCAGTGCTGTTTCTTACCTTACTGTGTACTGACTTTACTCATTTCAACTTCACAGTCACCACCTTTTTAAAAAATATTGTTCAGAAAATCAAAGGCCCCTTTTTTCTTCTTCTCTTTCCTTTCCTTTTCTGAGCCCTGAACTTGTGCTGACCGGACATTTTGAGCCTATTGAACTTCAAATCAAAGACAACATCAATTTTGTTCATTGGCCAAACCATTTTTGTGTTGGAGTGGGGGAGTTGACCACTATTTCAAGGACAGTGAGGAAGAAAACAAATCAAAAAGCTTTTATAAACTCAAATATTACATGTTTTTAGACAAATAGACCTACTGTGAAAATTTTTGAAAAATCAATTATTTGTTTGATAAGCGTCCAGTTTTGCATTACACACTGTGCGTGTTTGGCTCTCTCAGTAAAAACCACGCACCACAGGTTTTCTAATTTTCAGTCACAAATAATGCTCATGTTCATTATCTACAGTCCCTCCCTCTGAGGCCTTCAGAGCAGATCAAACTGGACAAAAATCACTCTTAACACACCCCACACCACAAAACAATCAGACACCATGTTGTTTGCAAACATCAGACAATTGGCTCTTTGTTGGCTCTTCTAAGGAGGAGATCAGGACAAAAAACAGAGCCCAGATTTTCATTTTTGTCATTTCAACATTTGATATTTTGTCATTGTGCTTTTTTAATCAATTGCATTGTTTTTGCAAAGCACCACTTTCTGTTTCAGTTTAGATTTTAGTGTTCTAATTTCTTTGGAAACAGGGTTGCAGTCTGTTGTCTGATGAATGATGCTGAAACACAGATATTTCTTACTGTACCTGCTGATCATTAGTTTGCTGACTTTGATCTTGGCAGCAGAGGCTTAAGTTACACAGATTAGCAATGTAACACAGGTCATAGTGAAACTGAAGTTATGAGATCAGGGAATAAAAGCAGAAATCAGCAGAGCTTGAAGTAAAAGTCATTTGATACAGATGATATAATCCTAATTTTCAGCACTTTCTGCATCAATTTTTCTCTTTTCTGGAGGAAAAACAAGCCGAGCCTCATCATAATGATTAAGAGAGATTTCTTCCAATGTTTTTTTTTTTTTGCCTTTATTTCATACCACACTATTCTGTGTCTCCACCAGGATGGAAAGAACCTGTTCCCTGCTCCTGAGCCCAACAATGTCCCAGTTGCTGCTCCTCCTAAACCCAAGAGCGTCCAGGAGCTGGAGAAGGAAAAGGCTGCTCAAGTCTCCCCCTTCGCAGCTACACTGACAACTGCCGGCATCTACACCGGAGGTTAGACGACTCAGTCTGGTGTTACAGTGTGGTTTTCAACCTGAAATGTGCAAATTTGCAGCATTTGTTCCTATTGATGGTTCTCGATGGGCTTCAGGCAGGTTGAAATCCACGCCGAGGTGAGGGACGGGTTAATAATCGGCCTTTAAGGTCACTGCCGGAATGTGCACAGGAGGCGTGAAGTGACACACACACAGACACCCTGTTAGTGTCAGGAAGTGTGGATTGTAAAAACAGCTTCATGCTGAGTGTGTGTTTGAAGTGGTGCTGCAGTGAGTGTTTCCCATGGTGCCACACAGCGCCTGGTGTAAGTGCACCTCATGCGGTTAATGTGGTTCACACATTGTTTAGGTGCTGGAGTTGTTTCCAGCTTTATGCTACCACACAGATCTGAGCTGCTCTTTTTCATTAGAGTGGGGAGTTACTTTGAGCCCAGGACGTTTATTATCACAGCAGTCGAGCTTCTGAAAACAAGGAGGAAGGAAAAACTACAAGAACCAAAATTCATTTATATCAGACGTGTCCAAAGTCAGACACAAGATTAGGACTGGGGGGTTAATCACAAAGTAGATAAAATCACAAAATGTCCTGTTTAATCACAGACAGTCTAGTATTTCTATAACCTGAAATGTGTCAAAGTATCAGCTACATTTTTTCAGCAGATATTTTCTGTTCTACACCAGAGCTCCTCAACCCTGCCCAACCAATGAGACAAACTGTTAAAAACTTCCTTTACAAAAAAACTGTCTAAGCGGTGAAAAGAGGCAAAAAGCAGCAATAAAACTCAGTGTGAGGTAGTGAAAAATGCCAAAAAAAAACCCAACAAAATTTGGCATTTAAATTGGGATAAAACTTGGAGAAACTCAAAAAGTAACAAAAAATGGTCCAAGGGTGGCAAAACATTGAAAAGTGACTTAAATGGCCAAAAAGCAACAAAAATGGGCAAGAACATTTTTGAGGAAACCTTACTAAATTTCAGAAAGTAGCAAAAGTAGTGAAAAAAAGTGACAAAAACAGTGCAAAGAGGTAAAAACTGGCCAAGGTCTACAAAGATTGGCATGAAGATTGGGATTAAACTTGGAAAATAGTCAGATGGTGCAAAAAATGCCCCAAAAGTGGCAAAAAAAAGGCAAAGACAGCAAAAGTGGCAAGAAAGTTGGGAAAATACTTGGAAAATAGTCAGGAGGGAGCAAAAATGGTCCAAAAGTGGCAAAAAAAAGAAATGAAAAGTGACTAAAATGGAGAAAAAACAGTCATAGTTGTAGTGGCAATAGGTTGTTGTTGTTGTTGTTGTGCTGTAGTTAAATAAAACAAAAACAGAGAAAAGTGGTTAAATAGTCAATGTTACAAAAATGGTCCAAAAGTGGCATAAAAGAGTGG
>RPOG01001792.1:0-94578 GCA_008086565.1 Thalassoma bifasciatum
CCTGTGAGGTCCCACAGGTGACAAGTGACAGCGTATGTCACTTCTCAGCCTCCCAGGTAAGGTCTGCTCCCGGAGAGGAGAGTCCAGAGTTTGGTTGAACCTCAGATTCAGGAGGAACGATGCTGGTTTTGTTCTGGTCATGGAACACTGGACCAGCTCTGTACTCTTGCGAGGGTGCTAGAGGGGGCATAGGAGTTTGCCAAACCAGTCTATATGTGCTTTGTGGATCCAGAAAAGGCTCTTGACTGTCTCAAAACTTCCCATCTTACCTGATGGAGCTAGAGAGGCGCTGTAAAGAGGAATGGGCCAAGTGCCCAAAGATGGTTGTGTCAGGCTTACTAGCAAATTCTAACAGGCAGATGTTTTCCAACCAGAGGAGAGAAGAAAAGTTGCTTTCAGGCTCTTCTTCTTCATTTAATGGCAGATCACAAACAACGTTCAGGTGCATACTGCCACCTACTGTACAAGAGAGCACAACATCATGTCCACACCTTTAGATTCTGCCTATCATTTTAGTCTCTCTTAAAAAGCTGAAAAGTGCTTTCTTTTCATTATCGCTGACTTCAGCATAACTGCGACAAACCCCAGGTTCCTGACACTGCTACAACCACTTCTAGACATGAGGTGGCTTACTTTGGTCAGTAACATAATACGAAATAATCCGTTGAGTCGGATCAAAACAGTTGTTATAGTCTAGTTTAGTGGTTAATTTATTTATAACCATGAAGCCGGAGAGAGGGGCAATTCAATCATTTGGAATATCTATTGCCCCAACTCGGGTGATTTTAAGGATTTTCGGGTCATTTTCGTAATTGTCTATCCTGTTCAAGGCCGCAGGTGGCTGGAGCCTATCCCGGCTGTCATTGGGCGAGAGGCAGGGTACACCCTGGATTGGTCGCCAGTCAATCACAGGGCTGACATTGAGACAACTAACTTTTCACGCACACCCTCACACCTACGGGCAATTTAGAATAATCAATTAACCTCATGGACATGCTTTTGGTCTGTGGGAGGAAGCAGGGGTACCCGGAGAGAACCCACGCATGCACGGGGAGAACATCCAAACTCCTCACAGAAAGGCCAACCATGGGGAATCAAAACAGTCACCTTATTGCTGTGAGGCTGCAGCGCTACCTATTGCGCCACCGTGCAGAAAAAAAAAAAAAAAGCTTACTGTTGACTCTTTGATAAGTTTGTCATCAATGTGCCCCTATCTCTCAAATTTTTATTAAAGAGTATTTGCAAAAAGAATATATGATTCCATTAAAGTGATACATGTAAAACCTTAACCCATGTGTAATTTGACAGTGAATGCAGCTGTTACTACATTTGAAAAACCTCAGAAAACATACAAGCCTGGAAAAATACAGATTATTTAAACCCCAACACCACCATAATTTTTGATTTTTTTTTTAACAACTCTCCAAACGGATTTACAGTCAACGTAACACCATGTGTTTTCCTTGAAGGTAAGTAGCTTCCATATTGTTTGACAAGTTGTCAGGACTTTGAGATCTCATTGGCCTCAAAACTGGATTTTTATCCATCAGTCCAGCAGCACCTGTGAGAATGAGCCTCACAAGGACAGCTTCTCTATGTTTAACAATGCAATATTACTGCGGTACCATGAAGCAATGATTATGTCCTTTCACTCCAACAAACTTTACTCTTTTACAGGTAGTAAGCACGTCCTTCACTTATAACCAGAAAAGTTAACAAAGCCTAAAAGTTTAAAACCCAACAATTATTAAATGTATTCACTCATGCCTGCATATTAACAGCAAAACTTTTCTATTTTATGTGAAAGGTCACTGTTTGAAGGAAGAACATAGTCTATTCAAGTATCCACACACCCAGCATCAGTAATTATGAATCCAAATTCTCATGTAACATGCTCTACAAGATTATTTTTCATTACCAAGGCCATGAAATAAACAGAGATACTGAAAAGAAACATTTCATATCAGTATGGGGGAGACACAATATTGTCTAGCTGATATGAGACTTAATAAAAGTTTAATATTGTTAAAAGTCAGCAAAGAAATATTAAAGTCTCTCTCCAGCCTGCGCAGCACATTCAGATATTATTTTCAAATGTGAGGGCACATTATCATGACAGGATAAACAAGCATTCCCCAGTGTGGATTGCCAAAACCAGGGTTTCCTTTAGCTCATTGTCAAGCATAACAGGGGATGTCAGATCTCTCTGAACTGGCTCCTATGCTCTTTCCTGTCTAATTGCCTGGTAATAAGCGTGTAATGAGTTTCAGATGTACAGAGTGTATGTCCTGGGAATCTGAAGAATGGTTTCACAGGAACTAAAGCGTGACAAATAAAGTGATTGTTTTTGTGTTTCAGGGCACCATAAATCACCATGACTTTGCAAGCCAATTTATCCTCTATTTTGAGCCCCACAAGCAGTTGTTTGTCAAAGTACTTTATTGCTGGCTTGAAGTGGGTTTTCACATTGATTTAAATGATAAACAGAAGACAATACCTTGTCATGACTGTTTTACGTAAACTCTTTGCAAATAAAGAAAAGCTCAAAAATAAATGTAATGTAGCCGTTTCTTTCTCACTCTCTTCTTCTCTTTTAACACTTGTTATGGGAACACATTTGTTTACCTTTGGGCACAGGTGAAATTCAGCCCCAGAGCTTGGTTTGAAGAGGCTTTTTGATGAAGGTAAATTGGGTGCAAAATGTATTTGAAGTCACAGGGAAAAGTGCCCATAAATTTGGACATATTTAAGTATAAATTTGCAGTCACAAGGAAGTGCTTTCGGAGTTTTGCACTTGAAGGATCTTATTCTGTGAACTTCAAAACTTTGTTTCTGTAAAAAACAAACATCTACAGGTTCTCAAATTAATTTTTTGCAAGTGAACAAATCACAGCTTCTGCCTGCTCCGAGCACTCGCAGCACTGGATTTATGCACTTGCAAAAAAATTAATTTGAGAACCTGCAGATGTTGATTTGTTTTGTACAGGTAAAAAAATGAGAATGCAAAATGAAATGCTTTAAGTTCACAGCTCCCAAAACACTTTTCTTTTCCTTTCGACTACAAACTCATAGTTACACATACTCAAATTTATGGGCATTTAAATAGGTTGTTTGACCCCATTATCAAAGACAACCATAGTTTTGATGACTAAAGCTCTTCTGTGTCTACTGCATGGACAGGTCTGGTGGAATAACAGTCCGTGAAGAATCCGCTGAAAGCTGAACTATTTTAATTTCTGATGTGGCTATACTGTGTTCCGTTGTGTCATACCTTCAGTTTGTGGGTTTTGGCGTTTCCATTCTTGTTTTTACCGTTTGCCCATGTGTCGTGGCTGTTGTATTTGTGTTGTGGCGTTTGTATTTGTGTTATGGCATTTATATTTGTATCATTCTAGTTGCACTTGTGTTGTAGCTTTTGCAAGTCATTTGACATCTACCGGCTACCGTAGCATGCCACGAGCCAGCCCTTGGTACCAGCAGCTGAAGGGGAAGGTTGTTGCGATCAACTGCAGCTGCATTTGAGGTAAAAGAAAAAAATGGAGATAGAGAGAGGGAAACAGACCGGTCATTCAGGAACCTCCTCAACTTCCTTAGCCTGCCTCTGCCTCGGGGTCCAATTTATGATGAAAAATCAAACAAGCTCGGAGGACGTTTTGATAAGACAGTATTAATAAATTTCTTCAAAATGACCGATGGATAAAGTTAAATTAAAAAGAAAAATCACAGCTGGTAAGCAATCAGGTCTATCAGGATCTAATCAGTGGTTTGATGAAACGCAATTAGGATTGAGGAGAAAGAGAAAATCGGCTTATAGCTCCAAATCTTTAGACCTTCTCTCTATATAACCTGCTTAGCACTTAATTATAAAAGGTTAGCAAATTATCAACGCACTGAGAAGGACGATTGTAGAGTCTGAAACACAGTCATCATCAAAGGTTAGTTGAAAAGAAGATGTATGACAGAGCTGGGTGATGCAAAATTATACTCATATTATTAGTTCTGTTTGTGTTGTGCTTTGAAAAATCAAAACATACAGACTCTGTAGAGTATTTGTATAATTAGCTCTATTTACTTGGAAGAATATTCCATGTCTTACCACTGGCAGTTGTATTAGCCATAGCAGATGCTGTTCATTTCATTCCCTGCAATGAGAAACTGGGAGTAACAGCAGCTGAGCTAAAAGCTACAGTGTTCTGCAGACAAGTCTAGATCTCACATGTGATTTAGCTGATTTCATGAGACTCCAACTAAAGCACTCGTCTGTGTAATGTAAGTGTATGCTCTATTGAGAATTCTTCCAGCACTTTATATTGGCACCAGAGAGCCTGTATGTGTCTGCACTATTTGCAGATTTAAAACTCATCTGCTTGCATTGCTTTAATCTGAAAAAATCTAAAAAAAAATCTTAAAGAAAAAAAAAACAAAAAAACAATTAAGATCTAGCTTGCTATGATTTTTTCTCATCAATTTCAAAAATGTTTTTTCTTTTTTTTAAATAATGAAATTAAAATGAAAATGGAATGGAAATGAAAAATATGTAATTGAGCTAAGAAGGGGAATTTCAATATTATAGTAATAGTTTTAAGTGAGGCCAGTGTACTGAACTTTAGAATATTTTTAAATTACATACAGTGCTCAGCATAAATGAGTAAACCCCTTTTGAAAAGTAATATTTTAATCAATATCTCCATGAACGCAAGAACAATTCCCAAAATTTTGATTAAACTGAGTGTCATAGAACATTTGTTTCACTCACAAAATGAAAGTAAGATTGATGATATAACTAAGATTACAAAATCATCAGTTTTACTCAAAATAGCTGATGCAAAAATGAATACACCACATAACAAAAACTACAACATCTAGTATTTTGTATGACCTCCAGGACTTTTGAGGACAGCACCAAGTCTTCTAGGCATGGAATGAACAAGTTGGCAACATACTGCAACATCTATCTTCTTCCATTCTTCAAAAACGACCTCTTTTAGAGCCTAGATGCTGGATGGAGAGTGATGTCTCTTTAGAATTCCCCATAGGTGTCCAATTGGGTTCAGATCAGGAGACATACTCGGCCACTGAATCTCTTCACCCTGTTCCTCTTGAGAAATACAACGGTGGCCTTGGAAGTGTGTTTTGGATCATTGTCATGTTGGAAAAGTGCACTAAGGCCAAGGGCACGGAGTGATGGTAGCACCTTCTCTTTCAATATGGAGCAGTACATCTGTGAATTCATGATACCATGAACGAAATGCAGCTCCCCAACACCAGCAGCACTCATGCAGCCCCACATAAGGACACTGCCACCACCACCACCTTTGACTGTCGGCACCATGCACTTTTTTTTTAACTCCTCACCTTTGCGACGCCATACAATTCTGAAGCCATCAGTTCCAAAAGATTTAGTCTTGAATAAATTTGTTCGGAAAAGTATTTTTAGTGCGTGCCAATTCACAAATCTTGTTTGCAATCAATGGCCCACATTTGTGGGAGTATTTTGTAGAACAGCGTCCCATGGAGTATTTTGATTCTGATAAGAAAGTAAAGGTTTTCTGACAAATCTGTTGGGGTGTACTCATTTATGCCGAGCACTATAAATGGGTAATGCTTTTATAAATTTCCACCTACACTGAGAAGCTTATAGTAGTTCTATTCAGAAAAACATGTGGCATCAGTCAATGAGTCCTTGGCCACTGATGTCACTGGGACGTTTCTATCTTGAGTGGTTCGAGTTGCATTGGTGATCAGCTCCACTAGAAATTTTATAACAACTCAGATGTGAACCACACATCTGCCTGAGAGAAGTAAAAGCCTGTAACTGTTCAGGATACTGTGTCTTTTGTCTGTTGCAATCATTTTCTTCGTAACAGGAATTAATAACAAGTTATGTTAACGCTGCTAGCGGCAACAAGCGGGCCCTCGCCTTGATGTGCCTGTCGAGACATCCCGCAGCTGCAACATGTGCACATGACCTTTCTAACTAAAAAGCAAGTGTGTGCAGGCCCCCCAGCATGCTGCAGCAAGATCTGCCTTAGTAAAAAACCATGACTTCCTGTTGCCAGGAAGGAACATTGCTTCGAAGAAGAATCCCTGAGATTTCAAGTACATTTTGAGGTTTGCGTGGGGGTCACTGGTACCACCGAGTTCAGCTTTTGTCCTTGGTCATAATTATTTATATTTGGTACTTGTTCAGGGTGTGTGAACTGCCTCCTCAGTCTGTGTTTAGGGTTTTGCTTTGTCACTGTGTTTCTAAAAGGGTCCTTGCCGACTCTGGTTTTGGGCTCAGGCCTTGAAAATGAAATGAAATAAAACAGATTAATAAAAAAAGAAAACAATTTAGTAT
This sequence comes from Thalassoma bifasciatum, assembly GCA_008086565.1. Lineage (NCBI taxonomy): Eukaryota > Metazoa > Chordata > Actinopteri > Labriformes > Labridae > Thalassoma > Thalassoma bifasciatum. The sequence goes on from RPOG01001792.1 coordinate 6,341, forward strand.
ATCTATAACATCTTTTTCATTCTTTATTTGCTCCCCCTCTGTGACATTATACGCTCCCATGGTTTCTATTACCACTGTTATGCTGATGATATCCAAACTTTCCACCAAATCCATCACCTCCTCCACCCTCTCTTCACCGACTGACTACCTCAGCAAAATCAAACTTGGACACAAACAAACTTCTTTCAGCTCAACGGCAATAAATCAGACATCTTAAACATCGGACCACAATCCCTCGCTGCCAGTTCCCCCAAAAAATACACTCGCAATAGACAACGCCACCCTCACTCCATCACCCCACATCATCAACCTAGGCGTAACTCTGGATACCTACCACACTTTAAGACAGCATGTCACTCGAGTCACCGAAACCTGTTTCTTTCATCTCAAAAAACATCGTCCACATCTGTCCTCAAGTCTCCTTTTCTGCAGGTGAAACCCTGATATACACCTTCAGAATGGATCACTTCAAAAGTTCAATAACCGCCAGCACATTTAGAAGTCAGCCACCTGTCTACTCACCCACCCCTGGTCCCGCGATCACATCACCCCCCCCAGTCCTTCAAAACCCCCACTGGCTTCCTGTTCCCCCTCGCATCCAGTTCAAAATCTTTCTTCTAACATTCAAAGCCCTCTATAACCTGGCCCCTCCCAATATTACTGGCCCACCCTGCAGTCTTTGCTCCTCTGATGACAGCCTCCCTTCCCCACCACATAGGACCAAGCATCAAACTTGGGTTGACAGAGCACCCCCATCCCCCAGAACTCACCACCCAACCACATCCACTGCACTGTCCTCACTACTTTCAAATCCCAGCTCAAAAACTCAATGTTTGGAAATGCTTTAGCTGTTGGTCAAATCGCTGTTTAATGATTTTATTTGGGGTTTTGGGGTTTTGCTTGTTTTTCTTTAATGTGTCTTTTATCTACAATCTGTTTAGTGTCTTTGAGAATATTTTAAAGCACCATATATATAAAATTTGTTATTATTATCTTTTAGTAAGCAGATTTAACATTACAATCTCCCCAACCCAATTCTTAATCAATGTAAACCATTCCAGTACTTTTTTTTGTCAAATTAATTTTTGCTTAATAAATGCGCATTTAGACTCAAAACTATATCCAAGCATGAATTTAAAAAAGTATTTGAAAAAAATTCCAGTAGTGAATCTAAAAGCACTGATTAAACTGACAGAGTGACAGCTAAGATACTGAATCCAAGACTTCTAAAGGCAGTTGAAGAAAAACCCAAAAGTAACCCTGAAGAAACTTTGGGTCCTGCTCAGTCTTAAAGCCTACTGCTCATTTTTCTGCCTGGACCAAAATCTGCCAATTTAAACCAACATTGCCACTGCGTCTTTCTTCTGCCCCCTGCAGAGGGAGACTCATGCTGAGCCCCCCCTGCAGGATCAGTCAACTCTGAAGAGGCTGTGGAATGAAGAATAAGTATGTTAGAGCAGCTACTCCCTATCCCCCAAACAAACTCATGGGGGGTCAATAACAACTATGTCTTAATGTAAGGGTGGAGTGGTGCCACAGACAGCGACTTAGTGCCTGTCACCATGACTGAATGCATCAGCCCACTCACTCATACATTTTTAATGTTTGTGCTGGGTGTGCCAGCAGGAGAGACAGATGCCACATACACACGTGGTCCCACTGTGAATATGTGGTTAGTCTTGACTCCTCTAGGTGTCACCAGCATGATAAGCATAAAGTTTTTTTTACATCTGAGTGACATATATATTGCCTATGTAGATAATTGGGATATATATATTTTTTTGTAACCTTTATATAACCAGGGAAGTAACCCTTTGAGATCAGGATCTCTTTTGCAAGAGTGACCAGGCCAAGAGGGCAGCAGCACGGGTCATAAAAATCATACATCATAACAAGACATATAACAACAATACTTCACTAGAAAACAACAGTTTACAGTGTGCAAACTGATCTACAGAATAAAGAGCAGGATTTTGCTCACAGATTACAAATCAGAAACACTGGCACTGTCCAATTGACTCACATACTCTCTCTCTTAGGATAGAGCTGAAGGCTCCAAGTGAAGTAAGATCAAACATTTTTAAGTCACTTTGGAGAAGGTTCCATGCAGTGGGAGCAGCGAAACTAAAAGCTTTATTCCCCAAATTGGTGCAAACACAAGGAACAGACAGTTTAAAGACCTCATGAGAACTAAAAATGTAAGGATTCTTTGTTCTTTGGAGATAATAACATGGATAAGAAGACACCAACCCCAGAAGAGCTTTATGAATCAGCTTCAACTATTGGATGTGCCCACAGACCTCCAAAGATGGACAATCTGAGAATGTGTACACGTCACAGTCACCACCTCACCAACAATTTTGTCCGGCCCATTTTTTTGAGTTTTGTGTAAAATCGTGTCAACTTTGGCTTTTTTCTTCAGCTTTTTGGGGTTTTTCCAATGAACATTAAGGAAATAAACATATTTATACCAATAAGGTTTGTGATTTTGACTATTTCTGGAAAAATTCCAGGGGTGCCAATAATTTTGTCCATGACCCTTAAACTTAAAAGGCAGTTCAGTTTCATCTTTTCAAGATTTGATTACTTGTACACAAACTATGACTATGGGATTTCTTTCCTTTCATTTTTTGTTGTGTTTGGAGAAAGGGGGTTGGGGTGTTTCTAATTACATGTTTCATCTTCCTTATTGGATAATCTTCATCAGTGAGGCAAGAGGACATCACAGCACACCATTTAATTCCTATAAAAGTGCATCCCACCTCAGGATTCAGTCAAGTGATGGCATGCAAGGTAGATAGGCTCTCTCTGTTGAAAATAAAAGTACATCTGACAGCTAGGATGTATTAAGGAGCCTTCTTTTTTGTCAAAAATGGCCAGATAGAGAGAAGTACATGCATCTTGGTGACAAGACTTACAGCTGGAGAATACACAAGCACAGCTGCAGTTGTCACTGGAGCTCTTTTGTTCTTTTTAGGGAATATGGGGAAAAAAGATGACAACATTTCTTCTGACAGAAAGATGACTGATAGAGGTGTGGTGTTACTGCTTAATCTTCGGGATTGTTAGATAAGGATGACTGATCGAAAAGAAGCTCACAACACACATCAAAAAGCATACTCACTCCTCTCTAACTCCACATATTGTATAGAATATCAAGAGCTTTGGGAAACTCAGTACCAACTTCCTGAACAAGTATCCAAGTTGACCCCTGGTTAAAATTTCATTTCCATGATATTTTCTGTAATAGAAGGAATGACGCGGTCTGGTTTATGCTCATCTGTCTGCAATAAGCAGGCAAGAGGTGATACAGTTCTATTAACTGGTGGCTTTTGTAAGAGACTATGTATGGTAAGAAGGTAGTAATGTGGAAAAAATCCAAGATCAGTAGGACTTATGATTCTAATTTACATAACCAACCATTCACCATCCTTCACCAAGCTTATTACCTAGCTACTGGGTTAAGAACATAAACATTATGACATTAAATATACACTCCTGATTGTGATCTTAAAGCCAGTAGGAAAATTGCACATTACATACTTTGTACTCTGTTGGGTCTTGGAAAAGGTTATAAGTAGAGTTTAAAAGTGCAAGAAATGAGATTAAGACAAAAAAAAAAAGCAACAAGAGGAAGAATTTAGTGAGCAATTTATTGAAAAAAATATAAAAGAAACAATTAAACTGAAGTTGTCTGTTTATCAGCTGATCAAAAGTTTAAGACCACAGTCTTTATTTTTTGGGGGCTGTTCATGCCTTTAATGTGACAGAAGAGGACAGTGAATAATGTAGGAAAGCAGGTGAGAGTGGGGGGTGATGTGGGAAAGTAGCCACAGGCTGGACTTGAACCTGGGTGCCTGCACGAGGGCGAACCACATGCAATGCCATCACTACTGAGATTGGATGCAGTAGGAAGATGTGACCGAGCTCCAAGTTTGGCCAGGGATTCCAATTATATTAACCCCCGAGAGCACATTTAACATGAATTTTAAATCTTAATAAAAGCAAAATGGCAGTAACAAATCAGAGGCAGACACCAGGTTAAAGCTCCAACAATCAAAATTTTAGTTGTTATAAAATAGCGAGATAAAATGCATCTGCTTTAAAATAAATTAATTTAACTCTATAAAAAGTCTATAAGGTGTAAGAACAGCCACAGCCACATCAAACAGGATTAAACACAGCCAATATGTAAAGGTGAGTATTGTAGGCTAAGGGCTTATAAATAAAAAGAAAGCGTGCACTAGTGGCTGGGATGGGGGGTTAGGGCTACTTGCCGTACACATGGNTGAACCTGGGTGCCTGCACGAGGGCGAACCACATGCAATGCCATCACTACTGAGATTGGATGCAGTAGGAAGATGTGACCGAGCTCCAAGTTTGGCCAGGGATTCCAATTATATTAACCCCCGAGAGCACATTTAACATGAATTTTAAATCTTAATAAAAGCAAAATGGCAGTAACAAATCAGAGGCAGACACCAGGTTAAAGCTCCAACAATCAAAATTTTAGTTGTTATAAAATAGCGAGATAAAATGCATCTGCTTTAAAATAAATTAATTTAACTCTATAAAAAGTCTATAAGGTGTAAGAACAGCCACAGCCACATCAAACAGGATTAAACACAGCCAATATGTAAAGGTGAGTATTGTAGGCTAAGGGCTTATAAATAAAAAGAAAGCGTGTGCTAGTGGCTGGGATGGGGGGTTAGGGCTACTTACCGTACACATGGTGCTCGAGCCCTGCACTCACTCAAAACACTACAAACCAAAAGGAAGAAACATGCCCAGTGAGGAGAACGAAAGTGCCAAAAAAAAAAAAAAAAAACACTCACACACAACTAAAGGAAAGTGATGTGCAGGTGATGAACTAAGGAAACTGTTTAAAACCAACTAAGATCAGATCGTAAGTCAAAATAAAACATACCAAAATGGAGCAGGTAGCTAAAACAAAAAAACTAACCAAACAAAGCAGCAGTGGCAATAGATCTAGAAATAAAGTCATCAAAAGGTTAGCACCAAACTGTCAATCATTGGAATAAATGAATCTTAAAATGACAGAACAGTTTTATGTACCTCAGAGCAGCAGTAACCTGTAAGCATTCACTTCCCATGGACCTGTGACACACAAGAGAAGACATGAGGCCAGCTACAACAGCAGTGGTGAGGCTGCGTGTGTTTACAGCATTAGCTTACCCTGCGTTGCAAAAGTGAAGGTCAGCACCACAAGCCAGAGAACGACTGTCAAAATACCAGAACACAAACCCAAAAGCAGCAGCTTCCTGTGTGCTAAAGCAGAGCTGCTTATAAAGGCAGAGACCTGCAGGTCAATTGATGAAGTAGGAGGTGCTGTCAAAGACTGAATTGTGTGACAGGCTACAGAAGCCCAGAAAGGACAAAAAGGCTGCCTGCTACAGAGAGAAAGCAGAAGCACGGGTGCCGGGCAGGCCTGCTAGCTCAGCTAAGGAGAAGACAGTACAGACCTCCGCTTCCATCTATCTTCCTCACCAAAGCCAGAACCCTTGTGAACAAGATGGATGAGCTACAGTCACGTATGGCCTACAACCGCCTCATCAGTGAGTGTTGTCTGTTGATTGTTAGCAAATCCTGGCTGTGCCTGCAGTTCCGCAATGCTACAGTGGAGCTAGCAGGCCGCCGGTACGAGTATAGGAGGGGGAGTGTGTGTTTACCTACTTGAGAACTGGTGCTCAGACAGCAGAGTAATGGACACACACTGCTAACTGAACCTAGAGGCCATGGCCCAATTCCAATTCCTTTCTTAACCCTCAATCTTAACCCTCAAGCTCAACCCTCAATCTTAGTAGCCCTCAAAACCAAGTGTTAAGGGCTATCTTGTGACTTAGAAATGGGACACCCCTTAAATGCAAATGAAATTGTTGTGGACTGTCTGTCAGTTATTCCTTTGGTTAGCGTTATCAAAAAAATATCTGTATAAATAACACAACCACGGACATATTCAGCTGTCACAGCATACCATAGTTTATTGAAAGGTAAACACCAGCTATAACTATCGTTACAAAACTCTGCGGCTACAGGAGATGACATTAGCCCGGTCGTCTTATACCATTATCAGCACAAGCATGTTATATAGGCTGTTATCTTGATAAACAACTACATTACCATGGAGAAAAATGACCATTTTGAATGTTAACTAACTTAAACGATAGCAGCATGACTTGTCCGCACCGGACGCTATTGACAAAAGATCCTAAAATAAAAATAAATTTTATGCAACAAGGAGGTAAATAATCCATTAAATGGGTCTAAACTAAGATAATGGTTTTCCAAATATTCCATCTTAATACCTCCATTAACAAAGAAAATACTATATTTGTAGCTCGCCTTCTCTGCCGCTTTTGATGCCATGTTTATTTACCGACAATACGCAATGCATTCTGGGTAGCCCTTGCTCCCAAGGGTGGTGTCGGAGAGTCTCAGTATTGAGGGAGATACAGCCCTCAATCTTGCCCCTCAACCTTAACATTCTGAGAATCGGGACAGCACTTAGGGTGAATTCCAATTCCTGTCTTAACCCTCAATCTCAAAATGCGCGCTCCCGCGAAGTGTAAGTGCTGTCCCGATTCTCAGAAAGTTGAGGTTGAGGGGTAAGACTGAGGGCTGTATCTCCCTCAATATTGAGATTTTCCGACACCACCCTTGGGATTAAGGGACATCCAGAATGCATTGCGTATTGTCGGTAAATAAACATGGCGTCCAAAGCGGCAGAGAAGGCGAGCTACAAATATAGTATTTTCTTTGTTAATGGAGATATAAATATTACGAAAACCATTGTATTATCTTAGTTTAGACCCATTTTATGGATTATTTACCTCGTTGTTGCAGAACATTTATTTTTATTTTACGATCTTTTGTCAATAGCGTCCGGTGNTTGAGGGGTAAGACTGAGGGCTGTATCTCCCTCAATATTGAGATTTTCCGACACCACCCTTGGGACTAAGGGACATCCAGAATGCATTGCGTATTGTCGGTAAATAAACATGGCGTCCAAAGCGGCAGAGAAGGCGAGCTACAAATATAGTATTTTCTTTGTTAATGGAGATATAAATATTACGAAAACCATTGTATTATCTTAGTTTAGACCCATTTTATGGATTATTTACCTCGTTGTTGCAGAACATTTATTTTTATTTTACAATCTTTTGGCCATAGCGTCCGGTGCGGACAAGCCATGTTGCTTTCGTTAAAGTTAGTTAACGTTACAAAATGGTTATTTTTCTCTGTGGTAATGTAATTGTTTTATCAAGATAACAGCCTATATAACATGCTTGTGCTGATAATGGTATAAGATGACCTGGCTAATGTCATCTCCTGTAGCTGCAGAGTTATGTAACGATACTTATAGCTGGTGTTTACCTTTCAATAAACTATGGTATGCTGTGACAGCTGAATATGTCCGTGGTTGTGTTATTTATAAAGATATTTTTTTGATAACGCTAACCGAAGGAATGACTGACAGACAGTCCACAACAATTTCACTTGCATTTAAGGGGTGTCCCATTTCTAAGTCACAAGATAACCCTTAACACTTGGTTTTGAGGGCCACTAAGATTGAGGGTTGAGCTTGAGGGTTAAGATTGAGGGTTAAGAAAGGAATTGGAATTGGGCCTTACACTTCGCGGGAGTGCGCATTTTGAGATTGAGGGTTAAGATCGAGGGTTAAGATAGGAATTGGAATTCACCCCATGTCTGTACGGTGCTGGCCCTTTTACTTACCATGGGCACTGACTGTGGTTCTTGTGGCTGCTGTTCACATCTCTCCAGATGCTAACGTTAGCATAGCCCTCTCTAAACAACAGAGGCCTCATCTGGAGGGTGTACAAATTGTCGCGGGGGACTTTAATAAGGCATGCCTCAAGAGTGTTTTCCTGAAATTCCACCAGCACCTGAAGTGTGCAGCCAGGGGAAATGAAATACTGGATCATGTTTATTCAAACATTAAGCACAGTTTCAGGGCACCCCCCACCCCCTTGGACAATCAGATCACCTCTCTGCTCCTCTACCTGGCCTTCACCCTGCTCAGGAGGCAAACAAAACCAGCCACACACGCCACCAGAGCCTGGCCTGAAAATGCTCTCTCCCAGCTGTAGTACTGCTTTGTCAGCACAGAATGGAGTGTTTTTGAACATCAGGGCCTGGACACACACCGAGTCTGTCCTCTTCTAAAGTCCTCACCTTCAGCTCTTCAGAGGCTGGGGAGAAGGAGGAAGTGTGAGGCTCACCCAGGCATTCCTCCGCTGCCAAACGCCCCAGCACCAGAAACCCTTGTATCCCTTCAGGATTTGGAGAGAGGAAGACCGTATGAAGAAATTTTTAATTTAAGGAGAGAAAGGGATGAGGCCATGGAGGAGTGGGACAAAGTCAAGAGTGAACTGGAGGAGTTAAAATTCTTAATAAACGCAGTGAGAGGCGATGATGCTAAACGTAGCCTCATGACAGACCTGTCATTGACAGTATTTTGCAGTTTTCATCAGTACCTAGAACAATTTGTCAAGTCACAGAAAACATCAAAACTGTCTACACAAGACCAGCTCTTTAATACTCTGGTGAAACTGAGGCAGAACCCCTCCACTGATCTTATGTGTGGAATATTCAACCTCACACACAGCGCTTTCTTGACATCTTCTCCCGTGGGTTGGATTTGATGTACACCAAAATGTCCTTTTCAATAAAATGGCCTAAAAGTGCATCAGAAGCACAGTGCCAGCAGAAGTTCTTTTCCAATTCACCAGACTGATGGCAATCATGGACAGCTTTGAGATCAGAATTGAACATTGAAAGAAGCTAAAAACTAGGTGAGACCGTTTTCTTTTCGAAAGCATGCATCAAGTGTCAGCTTTTTTAATACTTACCTGGCTACCTGCTTATATGTATACAATTTACAAATCAGAATTACTTCTTGCAGAGCTATCACCTACTCCAAGTACAAAAACTGGACAACAGTGAAGCACCTCATTGCATGCCATCCATCTGGCTCAAACACATATCTCTCCAAAGGCTGACGGGGGATGGCTTCGGATGTGCATATTTTAAGGAACTCTGACTTCTTGTTTCAGAAGTTTCACCATGCAGGAGATCAGGTCACACTTTCATTTTATGCTTTGTAAAGTATTTATTTTTTCTAATTTAAATTGTGTTTGTGTGTTTGTTGTTTACCCATAGTTACTCTTTTCAGTTGTTGATGAAGTGAAGAAGTGTTTTGGTTAAGAATTGTTCTGTTCATTTCAGATCTTATTTGACAGAGGCTTCACTTTAAAAGATGATTTTGCTGTTCTGGGTGCACAGCTTATTACACTTTCTTTCACAGGCGGCAGAGAACCATAGACTGTATATAGACTGGACGGCGTGGCTCCGCCTGTCAACATTCTACGATTTTGAAGCCAAAAAAACCCCACTTTCTCTAGCTGCCATTGTGCAGCCAGGGTCTGCACAGTAGAGAATTTCTGGTGGAGCCAAGTAAAAAAGAGAAATAAAAATATTAATTTCTTCTTCTTTTAGGTTTAGTCTCCTTTTGGCTCTCTTTCCCGAAGTTTCTTATATCCCCGATTAAAAACTACTCACCAACGGCAGCTGTCAACTATCGTAAAACTAAACTTATAACACGATTCTCAGTACAGCACATAACACTTCTCAGTAAAAAAAACCACTTGAACACAATGCAGCGAAATTACACCGTCATACCACCTTGGCGTAAGGATGAGGGAAACGTTTCTACCAGGTATCGTAATTTTTTTACGTTTTCCCGGAATGCATGGGGGGGCGGGGCTTATGACCTATACTGGAGCCAGACACCAGGGGGCGGTGCTTATGACCTATACTGGAGCCAGACACCAGGGGGCGGGGCTTATGACCTATACTGCAGCCAGACACCAGGGGGCGGGGCTTATGACCTATACTGCAGCCAGACACCAGGGGTCGGGGCTTATGACCTATACTGCAGCTAGACACCAGGAGGCGGGGCTTATGACCTATACTGCAGCCAGACACCAGGAGGCGGGGCTTATGACCTATACTGCAGCCAGACACCAGGGGTTGGGGCATCTGCTGGAAGCTTCAGTTTGAGCCGTCGTTACGTCCACTCATTATACAGTCTATTCAGAAAACAGCTGTCAGTTGCAGATGTTGCAAATTCTTGCGTGACTTCAAATATCAGAATTCACATTGGTAAGTATACTACACAGTAAGACAGCAGTAAAGTAAATATTACATTTCTCTCTAACCAAGGGGTTGCAAGTTGAACTTAACACAGCTTACACACAACTTTGCCTCCATTTTATAGGTAATATAATAAAATGTGAGACTCTGACATAGCATTGCAGATAAAAGCTTCAGAGTGTCAGGTTTTCTTTGCTTTGTGCCCAGAAGTAACTGAAGAACTTTAACAACAAATAAGTGATATGTGGTCTGTAGAGAGAGTAATTGGTCCTTTGCACCCGGTGAAGAGCCTGACAAATGAAAGACAGAGGAGAGGAGGGGCCATGATTGACAGAGTTGTACATGTCTGTGCAGCACTAATGAACTTGTCAGGCAGTGTCATGTACAACAGTGACATAATTTAAGGGTAAGAATAAAATCTATGTGTTGTAATCTAATGCTGAGCATCAGAGAACAATCACTTTTACAAAAAAAATGTGGTCACTGTTCTAATTGTGCCATCTAACAGGTTCAAGTGGAGACATGAACCTAATAACGAACCTATCTGGTCAAAACCAGCTGTTGTTTGTCTTTCCACAGGTCCCTGAATTGATCTCAGTGCTGCTCTGCTGCTGCACACCCTCACCCCCTCACCCTTCACCCTCTCACCCTTCACCCTGCCTCTGCTGCCTGATGTTCTGCTGCCACTCTTGTTGCCTGATGGATCGCTCCCTAAGCTGCTTTCAACTGGCCTGTGTTCTTCCTGCTTGACAGAAACGTGTGAAGTGCCTAGCATAAATGACTGCACCATTCAATTTGATCAATATCATTATTTAAACAACTGTGATCTTTTCATTTTGTAAATATTTATGTCTATGTAAAAGTCCCTGTGAGACCTTTCTGTATTATCTGGAAGAGGTCTCATATCTAGATATATGCCTGATCATGATCCCCAATCTAAAATGAGATTATCAGCACTAAAAAATGTTATTTCTGGGGCGCAGATGGCCTAGTGGATATGGCCGCGCACCATGGGGTTTGCCCTCGAGCGGGTGGCCCGGGTTTGATTCCCACTTGTGGCCTGTTTCCCGCATGTCATTCCCCACTCTCTCCCCCTTTCCCACTCTATCCACTGTCCTCCTCTATCCAATTAAAGGCAGAAAAGCCCAAAAAATACCTTAGAGAAAAAAAAGGTTATTTCTAAATGCTCAATCCTAGCTTCCCAATTGAAAATACACACAACATGACATTAATAAATAAATGTACTACAATAAATGAATATACTATAATATATACATATAATATACTATACAAATATTATACATAATCTATAGCATTAAATATGAACCAATTGTGATAGAGCATGAGCTAAAGGGTAATGCATGGCCTCTTGTGTTTGTGCTCATCAAGAAGAGCAGGAGAAGCTAAATAATAAGTAAATACTAAGTATGCACAGAAACTATTGTTTTGACTTATAGCAGCAATCACAATCTCGTATGTGTCTGGGGTACCAGGCGGGCTAACACTGTGACCATAAACTATTTATTAGCCAACAGCTAAACTAAGGTAGGCAGACCTTACTGCCAGCCTCACACATCCTGACGACGCGTCTTCCTCCGGGCCTGAATCCATTGTCCTTTCCCAGTGCTGGTTCAGTTGGTCAAAATGCATATAACACAAAAGATAATCCACTACAGGGGAACGGTGACACACACCACGTGCGTCCATCCAGGGCAAACATTTCCACTGTCACTCATCCATCGTCTACTCCCCCTCTTACCTCAGGCTTCTTCTAGGCATGCAAAAGCCTGTCTTGCTGACATCACTAACCAAAGCCAAACCCTATGGCAGCGTGAGTGAACCCTGAGTTGTAAACATAGACTGTAAAGTCAGTGGATATAATGACGTTCGGCTCTAACTAAAGCTTCCAGCCGATGCCCCGCCCCCTGGTGTCTGGCTGCAGTATAGGTTATAAACCCTGCCTCCCCATGTATTCCAGATACGAGGTGGGAAAACTTTAAACAAGTTATTACACTTCATAGAAATGTTTCTCACATCCTTACACTGCACTGGTATAAAGATGTAATTTGGCTGCATTGTGTTCAAGTCTTTTTTTGAATGGAGGAGTTGTTTTTTTATTAGTAATTAGATGTTAAAAACTGAGTTATAAGTTTCTTTTTACGATGGTTGACAGCTGCCGTTCATGAGTAGTTTTTATCGAGAATATAAGAAAGTTCGGGGAGAGAGCCAAAAAGAGACTACACTTTCGAAAGAAGATTTTTTTTTTTTTTTTTTTTCACTCTGCTCCACTGGAAATTCTTCACTGCGCAGACTCTGGCTGCACAATGGCGGTAGAATCCAGCTTCTGTAAGGTTTTTTTTTTCGGCCTCAAAATGGTTTAATGGTGACAGGCAGAGCCATGCTGTACATTCTATATACAGTCTATGGTTGTACAAAGTCCATCTGCTCTGCAAGGTTAGGAAACATGGGCACTTTGATAGATCATGACTCAACACGTTCTATACCCTTTTATTTTCTTGATACCTGTACACACATGAAAACGTCTTTCTGGGAGACCCTGCGTCTCAAAAGTTGCACAGTATTATGCTATTTTCACTTCAGCTTATCTGTAAAGAGCATTTCTTACCTGTGTGCCTGCACCTGCAGGTTTCCCTGGTGAAGAGGACGCCATTGTATTAATCCATACCGCAATGCTGGGCTGCGTTCATGGTTGGTTTTGGTTCGTGGTTTTGGGATGCATCATTTCTTTAGGTATGGGTGTTAAACTCAACAATCTGGTATATTTTCCAGTTTTTATTTATCAAAAATGACCACGAGGTGAGTAGAATTACATCCTTAGCACCACTTTATTTGCAGGTATATTTATAGGTTTATTTATCAGGTCTTTATTTTTAAGAAAATTCAAGAACAAACTTTAAACTTTCAGATTCAAAATTTATTTTGTCAATTTTTATTTATTTTTTTCACATCACAATACTTTTGGCCTGGATTTAGCTCCATGGGGGGAGGGTGGGTGGGTGGGTGGGGGTAGCAAGCAACAAGTGAGAGGCTAGTGTGAGAGAACATTGGTCAACTACACAGATGACATGGAGAAAATGCTGCAGAGTATTGTTGTGCATATTTTTGTGAACTGTGAACTGAACGCATCATTTTTCCAACTGCGAATGTAAAGGTGAGTTTCGTTCAATCTACAGGGCAACAACAGCGTTTACTCTACCTTCACTCAGAAATAAAAGTTATGACAAGTTTGTTTTCCTCAGCTGGCAGTCAACGTACTATTTAAGGCATACAGCATGTGTAACACCTGAGGTAAACTGCATCCGTCTGTGTTCAGTCTCTGCTGCTGTGCGTATTGACTGTTCATCAGCTCACACCTGCTAGGTGTTACCATAGACAGTATGAGGAGCATTATGTCCGCTAAGCTGCAGGGCTGGCATCAGGCAGAAGTGTTGGGAAAAACTGTGTTTGGGGTGCTTGGGGGGTTTCCCCATTCATTTTCCCATTCCCTTTAAAGCAATGTTTTTCCAGAATAAGTCAGCTAAAAATTGGAGAATGCCTTAGAAAAGTCAAAGCCTGCATGTCACCAGCAAGCCGCTGTCTTGATATATAATTTGTGGAGGTTTTGTCAAAGCCCAAGGAGGAGAAGCATGGCCAAAAAACTATCCGGAGGAGAAAAAGAAAAAGGATATGCCCCGAAGAACAATGGTGGCTCATGGCTCCTCCATAGCTTTGCTATGGGGGAGAGTGGCTCATGTCAAGCCAGAGCCCCCAGTTAAGGCTATTCTCTATTCTCAATCTTCAATGTAGTGATACTATTTGATATTGTGTGGACAGTTTCCCTAGGGCTTGGAGTTTAAAGTTTTAATAAATGTTCATGGGCCCATAGCAACCCAGGTCACAGCACCAATTGTGAGAATTACCTGATTCTCTAGATGATCATCTCTCAAGGACCATATGAAGAAGAACAATTCCTCAGTTCAGCATTTATTCAGGTCACAGATAAAGTTTAAAGCACTGGTTTCTCTCCAAAGAGTGAGCCCTGATATCCAGGTGTATTGTACATTTAGAACATTCATCAGCTACGCCTATACAGCGGTTGAGATACCAAGACGCCCGTGTATAATTGGCCATCAACAATGACTGACACAGCTGTCTCAACCCACAGCTGTCGTCAGACTTTAGAGAGATGAACTATCAAAGTGTGTGAGTTTTGGTGGAGCATATAGCTAAGTGAAAGTTCATTCAGGTCAAACAGGCCTCACAGACTCAGGATGGAGCCAGAACTATCTGTCAACAATTCATATCAAGCTTGAGACTGAACGTCTGACAGCCAGCGTAAGACTAGATAAAATGCTGAGCTGAGAATATAAAACAAAACACGATTTATCATAGACCAAAAAGAATTTCACCGAAGCTGAATTGAGGATCTGCTCGGTTCTCCATTAGGACACCCAACGATCCTCGGCTTTCATCATAGCCATTACTGGAGCCGACTGCAGTCCAATAAACACCAGACTGCATCAAAGAGAGAAGAGCTAAGAAAAAAAACCCTTTTCTCGTCTCCTTCCACTAAATTGCCCTTTTGGACTTTGACAATGAGCATCATGGGACATTGAAAGGTGGAAAACAGTTTGATTCTCTGAGGAGAAACAAATGGAACCTTTGTGGTCCTGATGGCATCCATTGTTCCTGTCAAGACCATAGACTGTATAAAACATGGACGTAGTCTCCGTGACGTCACCCATCTGTTATTGCAGCTCTGTTTTGAAGCTAAATGGCGGGTGCGGCCATATTGGAATTGGGACGAGGGCCGAGTGCCCAAACTCTCAGCTATTGGGCGCCTGTCAGTCACGCGATCTGAGCTGTGGCTCTGATTGGGCAAGCTCTTAGTCCTAATATCTTCCAAACGGCCGAGTTAGAAAAAAATTCACCCCCCTCACAGTGTGTGCTGTTAGCCAAATAAGCGATACAAATGGTAGACAGTTTTTGTTCCAGGCTTTAAATACACTAATTTCGGCTCTGAAAACAGCCTTTTTCCCGTTCACTTGTACAGGACTTCCGGTGCTTCTGGAGCCAGTGTCAAGCGGTCACTGGAGGAAAAGCAGCTTTTCAGCACTTCCGTGTTGTCTCATTTTTTCAGACCAGAGGTTGCCTCTTGGTCAAGACAAGGAGATCCTACTGAGATGTTTTCTTGGTGGCACTGTGGAGGTGGAGGTAGAGGTAGAGGGGTGTCATCACCATCTGCTTTTACCTTCAATGGTACAATGGAGCTGTGGACCCCCCTCACAGTGTGCCGTTAGTGAAATTAGCGATACAGACGGGAGACAGTTTTTGTACCAGGCTTTAAATATGCCAATTTGGCTTTGAAAATGGCTTCTCTTGGCTTTCGGGGCCAGCCTCAAGTGGTCACTCGAGGAACAGGAGCTTTTCAGCACTTCCGCATTGTCTCATATTTTCAGACCGGAGGTTGAGCTTGGTTTGGGCACTCGTCACCCGTCCATATCACAATATGGCTGTAACGTCACAGGGACTATGTGCATGTCTTATACAGTCTGTGGTTCTTTAACAGGACAATGCTGCAGCTCACAGTGTCCACCTGACAAAAGACATCTCCGTCTTCCAGAAGAATAATCTCACTCATTTGGAGCACCCTGTGTGTTCCCCTGATATGGAAAGATGAATTACAGATAAAAAGAGTTTATATGCTCCATGTTGTTCTGGGGATTTAAAAACTTTCTTTACTTTGCAGGTGGCTGAATAAGAGTGTTGTTAAGAAAAAAAAAATTAGGCCAAATATAACAACAAAATAACAATAACAGTAAGAAAATCCTTAGAATCAGGGGGAGCAAACTCCTTTTTCTTCTTGTAAGCTATTTGGTATTTCATTACCCTCACAAACACTCAGCTGCAACATTCTATGTCCAGCCAACCTGCTCCCATCGGGCTGTATATATTGTTCTGACGGTTGCTTGTCTGACTTCAAGAGAGAAAGATAATGAGACCAGTAAGGAAAGATAAAAGTTCTACTACACAGCAGAAAGTGAAGTCTTACCCAGTTTTTTTCTCATAATAGTTTCTAAGTCTCTATATAAGACCCGTTCAGAGTCCAGAAAAACAGCCTATATCGTTAATATTCTCTAACAGACCCTGACATGACACAAATGGGTAAAAAAAGGTATTTTTCTGGATTTGTCAAAATTAGACATAAACAGTTCATTTTCTGTTTGCAGTATATGCATCCTCGGTTACCTGAATGAATCCTCGTCTACCTTTTCTATGATCAACAACAGGAAAGACACCAGTGACCTGCTGGAATGAGGTTACAATTGCCTAATCTGGCTGCATTGCAAATGTTGCACCACTTTTTTCACTAGACAGCTGCATTCCACTGAACACAAGAGCATAGAGAAAGTCAAGCTAATGGCTGTGTCTTTACTTGTATTTACATATCAAAGAATAAAGGTTATCAGGGGACTGACATGCATAGTTTATACTGCACAATCCATCTCTAGAGAGAGCATAGCAAGCATACCAGAGCAACTAAGTCGTACTAGCAATGTGGTCTTTGGCACAAAACCATAAGAGGAAAAAAAATTATAAAATTCAAGCTGCAAGTGGCGATTAGCGGGCCCTCACAGCTAAAACATCACTAAGAAATCCATGTGTACAGTGCCAGGGGCACCTTACTTTGATGGAAAAAGACACATGTTAAGGCTGTGACATGTGTGCCTTTAGGTCTGGATTCAACTCTGTAAATAATGCTATTCAGGTTTGCATGTTGGCAAAAAAGATCATGGTCTTGGCATGATAGTAATGCTCAAAAACTTTTTGTGCATGTTTCAGGCATGCAATTTTGAGTAAAAGGTGTAGAAACAATAAAAATCCTTGGGGTTCCTGCCATGTTCAGTTGTCATGACTTCAACTGGTATAAGGATATTGAACCCTTTTAAATATATTTTTTAGGGTTTACACTGCCCCTTCTGGACCCCCATAGAAGCTCAAGGTTCTTCTCATGTTGTTCCCACACGTGTTTTCAAAAAGTCTCATTTCAGGTTCTGTCTCAAAGTCTTCTGTTTAACTGCTGTTTCTTTAAGGCTCAGTGCTCCTGTTCTCTCTGATTGGCTAGCACTATTTAGGCCTGTCATGGGTAGAGCTGTGGGTAGACCTTGGTGTTTGAGGTCTGCAACTCCAACATGTCATGAATTGATTAAGAGATCCTAATATGATGCTCTGATTTAGATCAGATCATTTTCACAGGTTACTGACAGTTTCAGAGATCTTAACATCATGTTCATCACGTACATTTCCCTTTGTGGGAGGAATTAAGTATATTATCCTGTCCTGTCCTGTCCTGTGTATCGCAGCTTGAAAATGTGCACACATTTTTCTGGACATCCAGCATTGTTACTTTCCATCCTTGTCTAAAAAATGGGAAACCACACGTCCACCTCTTAGAGCTCTTGTACCGGCTGCCAGCTATTATCGTGCCCTACTCAAAGACAGGAAGAAAAGAAATGGGATGAAAGCAGACAGAGGGAAGCACTAGAGGTGGGATCTAAAGACACAGGACAGGAGTGGGTGTGTGTGGGGGGTGATTGGCCTAACAAGTGTGACAAGCAAACCAGAGTGGCTGCCATCCTTTCAGAGAACGCTGGCACAAAGGAGTCCTGCAGCTATGAATACAAGTAATACCACCTTGTATTAGTTCTTGTTGAACTGTTAAAAAAGACATCCATTTACATCCAAATACATTTCTTTCTCAAACATAGTGTCTGTCATTTTAAATTATTCCTTTTGTGCTTATTAGTGTCAGTGCTCAATCTTCTCTGAGAATCACCGTTTTAATTAGTCATTTGATCTTAAGAAGATGATTGTTTGACAGCTCTGTTAACAAACATGGGGTTCCTGCAGTGTTTTATGAGATAAGCTGAGTGGAGAAAGAATGGGGAAGGGAAAATATGAGACAAAACACTAACATGAGTGAAAATCCTTTTTTTTCTAACACCATATGTCTCTGTTCTGCTCTGCTGTGGACGTCATAAACCTGAGAAACATTAGTGTTTTACGGGCAAATTTTTGGGCAGAACCAATGCAGTTTGCCAACATCTGGTCTGAAAATATAAAGCCAACATGGAAATGCTAAAAACTGCAGTTTTCCACTTTAAGTTGGTTGTAGAAGTGCTGGAAACCCATAAGGTAAAGTAAATGAATTTTACAGTAGAAATCAAACACATTTACAGCCTCGCTCAAAAAACAACTTGGTTCTGAATAGATCATTTCTCTAGCAGCAAACACATTACAAGAGGTATTGAAAAATCACATGACTTGTGATTCATTAAGGTATAAAGCTCAAGAGTTTTGCCACATAAGGGCCTAGCTGACCTGACTCACCCTGTAGGTGTCTGGAAAGGCCAAGTGCTCATCTTTCAAACTCATCACTTGGATGAGTTCATCTTTGTTTACAGTACATGACCAATGTGGACAAAAGGCTTCAAAAGTCTGTATCAGACTCAAAGAATTAATGGAAGTTACAGGTGTTATGAAACACATATCTGGTTCAACCGAGGGCGAGAGTCATGATTTTTTCTTAATCGTGCACACACTCCATGTCCATGTCTGTCATGAAAAATCACCTCCTCTTCTACTCCCTCACAGTCACAAGGATGCATTTGGATACCAAAACATGGTACTGTTTGATTTTACTAGAAGTATTTGGTACTGACTACCTATAAAAGTACTACATTTGGCACCCATCCCTAGTCCCTGTCAGCTTTCCTCTCAACAAAACTAAAGAGTGTATTTCCAGCTGCTAAACGTAGACATGTACTGCTCCATCTTTCAAGCTAGCCAGGGTTGCCAGGTATATATAACAATAATGATAAAGACAAGCTCATCGACTAAGAAAACTACTCACGGTAACCCCTGAAAAATGCTGAATTCTGCAGGAAGACCTACTTGACACTCATGAAGCAAACTGCCTTGCTGCTTGGCTGATGTATGCAAGCATCAAATTCATCTGGGGATTGTTGTGTTTGACTCATCAGTGGGTTACTAACAACAGTAGAGAAGTAATGACTTACTTTTTGGGTGAGTAACTGTAATATGATTTCTGGAATTTCAAGAGTGGTTCATTACACTACTTGTTACTAGTTAAAGTAATATCACAGATACATGTTCCTTGTAATTCGTTACTGCCAAACACTGGTCTTGTACAGTCTATGGGCAGCACTCATAAAGGAAGTTTTTGGTTTCAAAGCTCACAGTGGGAGGGAGAGTGCACATTGTCCATTACAAACAGATTCAATAAGATCACCCTTTGAAACCTGTTGGCCACTTCCTCTCTGTAGCTGAGCTGAATGCAAACTAGGAATGGATTTCAGTTTTCAGCAAGCAAGGTGGTTTTTGGCATGATATCTCTGCAAAGTAAAAATACTTTGCCTCAGACCTTCAAGCCATCTGGCAGCTGTTTGGGGAGACAGAAATTTGACAGTCTTGAAGCGACTGAAGGCCTGTATCTTTTGTCTTTCATCCTCAGGCAGTTGGAAAGTGCTGGAGCTGCTGTCTTTGATGCTAAATTGTCACCTGCATTTCCTCTTTGACATGAGTAACAGCCATTACACAACATTACCATCCTCACTGATGCACACAATTTGATGGCCAGCCAGCTGTAAGATATAGGTTGCAGACACCAAGGTGTTTGACGTGCCTTGGAAGCTGTGAAATGAGAGATGGATTACATGCTGTCAAGAAAAGGATGTTTGGTAAAGTGTGTTCAGTTGTATGTATATTTCACGTGTCAGCACATCTGTCTCTTTCAGTAGCAGCAGCCTGTGAATTAGGGTAGAAGGTAAAACATTGCATCCAATTAGATATTTTCCCCACTCACTATTAACATGGGGGATTTTCTCTGATTACCCCAAGCTTACATTGCCTTTGGGCTATTTGTTTTTCTGGATTATGAAATGATCCTTTTGTAATTGACAACAGTAAGTGACTGTATGAGGGATATCAGTCCTGACGTGCCCACATGCTGCTACGCCTCTTCTATCCCTCCTGAGTTTAAGCAGGTAAACTGTAAGTCACTTTTCTCGTTTACCCTTTTTCCCTCTTTTATACAATCTCATAAAAAATGTATTTAAGCACTTCTGCAATCCTGTATGCTCTGTTGCCCTGGCAACCAAATCACCCACCAGTATTAAGTGCCTGAGGCATGAAGCTGGTACATTATTGCTTCACTCCTTTCCCCCAGTCTTCTCTCATTTGGTAATATTGTCTCTGTGCCTATACAACGCTTGTCCATTGACATCACAGCACTATTTCATTTCATACAGGAATCATGCAAGGACAAATTTTGGGGATTGTAAGGCAGTGTTGTAGCCCATGAGTTCAGGCCTCAGACTGGAGTCTGACTGAAGACTTGATTTGCAGGACCCATGACTCAATGTGGACTTAGAACTGATGACTCAGTGGCTCAGACTTGAACTCAAACTCAAGCATTGGCTACATCTGCAAGATGTGTGTGTGTGTGTGTGTGTGTGTGTGTGTGTGTGTGTGTGTGTGTAGGCAGGGGGACAATTTGTACATGTTGGTATAAGCTGTTTTGATTTAAGGGAGATTTAAAACTAACTGCATCATTTATTTTGTTTTGAGCAAAGATTTGGATATATGTTCACCTGCATGCATGTTCAGTAACCTTCCTGTGTCACCTGTGCCAGGAAAAAATGATGCTTTATTTTAGCCCTTCCTTTTGTGCATTAGTAAAGCATTAGTTAACCATTTCAAAAATAAATAAAGTTTAAAAAAATGATTGATTCAAAAATACATTACAAGTGTAACTACAGCAGGCCTAAGCAAAAACAAAACAGGGTAATGTTTTACATTAGCTACACACCTTTTAAGCCTGAATTATGCTTCAGTTCAGTATTAATTAATACTCCACCCATCATAAGGCAAGATAAGATACTTTATTCATCCCACAGCAGCAAAACAATGCTGTTGCAAGAAGCTGCCACTGAGTGGAGCTCAGAATAGTGGAAGTTGCAATTATTTAATTGATTAATTATACAAGTCAATCGGAAACGACAGCTTTTCCATAATTCTGTAGTCAGCCTCCACCTGCACAGGCTCCAGGAGTGAACTGGACTTCCTCACCGATCCGTTCAGTCTCTCTGAAAAATTACAAACGAGCCATTATGGTCATTATGAACCAGTTATAAACCATATACATATATATACATACATATACAGTTGTGCCTAAAAGTTTACACCCTCTCAGCAGAATTTTTTGACTTTTTGGCCTTTTCTCAGAAAATATGAATGACAACACAAAAACCTTTTTATCAGTCATGGTTAGAGGTTGGGTGAAGACATTTATTAACAAACAACTGTGTTTACTCTTTTTAAATCATAATGACAACAGAAACATAAAAAATTACCCTGTTCATTTTTTTTATACACACACTGATTACAAGCAAATAGATCACAGGTGAGGATGGTTACCTTTAGGAGACATTCAAACACATTTGTGTTCACTTTTGTGCATTTATCAGGACAAAACCACCAGAGTTGTGTAAACGTCTTATCAGGGTCATTTTTGAAGTTTCTGTTGTCATTATGATTTGAAAAGAGTAGACTATTTTGTTTTTCAATGAATGTCTTCACCCAACCACAAAATTTGAGCTTTCGAAGTAACACACTGTAGGAGTTAGAGAGTTTTTAGTCTCAGGTTACCAAACACAAGCAGATTGTGAGGGAGCTGGTCAGCATCCCTCTCACTGAGGTATACATGAGCGGCATATTGACTGTTTAATGCAGATCGTTTTTTTTTGTTTTGGTGTCCTTTATTTATGCAAAAAGAACCAATAACTAATCTGTCTCTCTTCGAAGTCCATTTCCGGGGGGGGGGGGGGGGGGGGTTCATGGAAGTGCACACATGAAGGGGCACCACAGGACTCCAGCAGCCTTCAGGCTGAGTGGAGGGATCAGGGGAGAGAGAGGGGAGGGGTTAGAAGGGATTTTTTGTTAGTTTGAGGTTGTTTAGATTGTTTTCAGTTCCTTAGGTATTTTCTTTGCTCTGTTTTAGTATCGCAGTCATTTGCCTTGTGTTGTAAATGTTGTTTATTTGTAAATTTATTTAGTTGTCAGTGGTGTGGGAAGAGTCTTTGGGCGGAGGCCAGGAGAGGTGGAGCAGGGGTGTGTCTCCTCTGCTGGTGCAGCTCTGATTAAGGGATCTGCTGCACCTGCAGTGGTTGTGTGAGATGCTCTAGATCTTTTGTTCTGCTGCATGAGAGTGTTTTGTGACCGTTTCCATTTGAAAAGTAAAAACCAAGACCAGAGCTCTGGAATTTGCTGACTCCTGGGTCTTTTTTGGTGTCTGCCTTCTTCCTCTACATCCTTCTGCCGCTGTTTCATGCTGTTGGTAGGGGTAAACTTACACTTTAAACCCTACACAGATACATTCTCATTTACCACAGTCTTGTCTGGCAACTTCATGCATACAGAAGCTAGCTGTATCAGTGCTCAGTGACCTCTTTGTAGTCAACTTTGTTCTCTCTGTGAAAGGTTTACTAAATATCATGAAATTATAGCTCCCTGTTCACAGATTGTACCGCTCCTGTTGTGCACATAGACATAAATGATTATGCACCGCAGGAAAATCAATTTTTCAGCAGTCTGTCTAGCATCAGCAGGCTTTGTGTAAACGGTTAGGGTATTGGTTACTGTACGTGTGATTGTCAGGGCTGATGGCCAATAAAGAAGCCTGTAAGGGGGCTTTATTCAGTGTGTGCTAATACTGCTGGCCAGTCAAGCAGAGAACACTTACTGTATAAATCAGGCTCTCCTGGCATCAAATCTCTGACTATTGTGATGGGAACACTTCTGTCATGTAGCAAGAGGTCTAAGGAATGGTTGAAAACAGGTGATTGGTGAATCCATCATTTATAAAGTATGAGCCTAACAAAAATGTACCTTTCACAGAATTATATATATATATATATACTGTATATCTTAATGCATTAATGTGTTCCTTATTTTGTTGTCATTGCTAATGTGGGAGCTAATCCTAACTGAGTGATTTAAATACCTGTAGCTGGATACCCTCTAAATCCAGAAACTTCAATAACAATCCTTACCTCAAACAGCAAAATATAAAATCTGATCCATTGTGTTATTGTTTATTGTTGTGAAATAAAACATTATCTTTGTATTTAAAAAGAGGACTTGACTCAAGACACTTGGATGATGAGGACTCAAATTGGACACCACTTGGATTCTTCTCTTGAAACTCAAACCCAGGATTAGGTAACTAAAATAAAACACAGTTGTAGGGTAACTAAACAGAGGAAATATCAGCAAAATATGCAATCAAGAGATAATGTGCACTGAGCCAATACTGCTGGCCAAAGACACTGATGATAATTCTATAGATCAGCATATAGAAGTCAAGAAGTTCAAACTTTCAGTCACAGTTTCCAGTTTTCTACTTAAACATAAGCAGGTGATGTGAAAATTGTAAATGGTGTGGCTTGAGAGCTGTCATGGATTGTAGATGCACTTATGCCTTAGGATGTGTCTGAGTTGTTTATGTAGCACTTTCCCAACCAGCTGCCAAGTTTGCCTGTGTAATACCAGGAAGCTTGGAGGTAGGAATATGTTGAGTTGCATGAATATGAAGCAGGGTGTTACAGATTTGCAGAAGTACTTTTTCCTGTTGCAAACATCAACCCAGAATGCTCTTATGCTTTAATTAGGAACATATGTGGCACTTTAAAGGTCTTTGGAGACAGTGAGGGTGCAGGGGCAAGCTGAAACAACCTCATTTACCCAGCAAACAGCTCAAGCCATCAGATAAAAAAGAGAAATTTCCCATGACAGCCAAGCACATGGAGAAAGAAGCTGAAACAGCCTCCAACAAGTGAGAAATGGATGATGCCTGTTTATCTACAAAGCTGTTGAGGGGAAAGATGGGCCATGGTCATTACATGCTCTGAGGGTATGGGAAGCTATGAGGGACATCCAAACTCAAGACTCCCAAAAAAGCCTGCTGTTGAGTTCAGGATGCTCCCTGCATGCAGAGCAATAGGTTAAAACACAGTGGTCCAAACTGCTTAACATTTGGCATAATTAGGACAAAAGAAGCCATATGTTACTTTTTTGAGAAGGCATCAGGTGGATGCACTTGACTGTAAACATTTGCACATTATCTCTTTGGGGATCTAAATTGACATTCTCTTCAAAAAGAAAATGGATTCATCTTGTTTACAGTCTTATATCCACTCCTTCCAAAACTTGATCAAATACTGTCGGGATCCTGATTTTGCAGGGTTTCAGGGTTTTGCCTTTTGTTTATTTCTTGGGTTTATCAGTGTTCCTTGTGTTGAATTCTTCCCTTGTCTTGTATTCTGGTTTCCTGTGTTTAGTCATTCTTGGGTTTGCTTTGTGTTTCATTTTGTACCTGATCCCAGTGTTTCACTTCCTGGTCCTGGGTGTCCCTCCTTTGTGATTGCCCTCATGTGCTTCACCAAGCTTCAAGCCATAGCCAAAGGTATTAACACCAACCCAAGCACTAATAAGTAACTAATAAGGCTGATCATTTTCAATAAATCTTATGTATTGCAAATTCAGTGCAGCTATTTTTAGCTTTGTCATGTGCAGTATAACATGAAACATACAATTGTGCTCATAAGTTTACATATCCAGTCAAAATTTATGATTTCTTGGCCTTTTACCAGAGCATATGAATAATAACAGAAAAAAATTATTTCACTCATGGTTAGTAATTGGGTGAAGACATTTATTCACAAGCAAGTGTGTTTACTCTTTTTAAATCATGATGACAACAGAAACTTCCAAAATGACCCTGATCAAAAGTTTCCATCCCCCAGTTTTGAATTTCTTGTATTTCCCCCTTTAACATCAATGACAGCTTGAAGTCTTTTGTGCTCGCTGTGGATGAGGGTCTTTTTTCTCAGATGGTAAAACTGACCATTCTTCTTGGCAAAAAGCCTCCAGTTCCTGTAAATTCTTGGTCTGTCTTGCATGAACTGCAGGTTTGAGATCTCCCCAGAGTGGCTCAATGATATTGAGGTCAGGAGACTGAGATGGCCACTCCAGAACCTTCACTTTCTTCTTTACGAGATCGATATAAAATGCCATGTATCCCATCACTCTAGCATCTAAGTAGCTTGGCGCAATGTGTCACCAAAAATATGAAATTTAATGTACTCATAAGTTTGAATTTCTATGGAAAACAACCTGTTGCTGCTTTACATTGCACTGATCCCTTCAGAGTTAAATTTAATTTCCAATAGGTTAACAAATAGCTAATACTGTTGTGTCAAAAAAGAAACGCTGTGTATTGCTTTCCTAAGTACAGTACATAACTGAAGATAAATACATTACCTTTTTGCATTGTACCTGGAAAAAATGGGCCTCATACACAAATAAATGCGTAGAAACGGTCTTACTCCCCGCAAGAAATGAGGAAATACACAAAATCACCGTCGGATTCATGACACGTGCGCATTGGAGCCGTTTTTATTCGCTCCAGCGTGCGTATATTAGTGAATCAGAATCATTCTAAATCGACAGGCGCGTTCCTGCATCCTGAAATTAGCATAAACCACGCCCCAATTCATCCATATAAGGACATCTGTTCAGAGGTTCAGAAGGAGGAGCAGTCTTCCTTTACGTCAGCGTTTTTCGGCGTCAAGCACAGCTCGTTCCCTCGGTGTCTCACCGGAAACTCATCTGCAGACGCTCGTCCTGACAGGAGAGGTGATAAATGATCAGCTGATTCCCCTGGTGCAGTGAGGGAGATCGTACCGTGTATCAGTAACATAAATAACACATTAAAACAGCTGCTGGATATTTTTGCAAACAGGTAAATAAATCTGAGTGAACAGCTGAGCTGTGTGTGCGTCAATTGCTCAGAAAATGTTAAAAATCATAAGAACACGCAAATTATTTTACGTCTTCATTCAGTTTCATCAACTTTATGAAGCTGTTTGTCAGAGCAGTCGATGATTTAATCAACATAAAATAATGTGACATTCTGATATGCACATGATTATATTTTTAATCTAAACTAAGTATTTAATTTAAGATTCAATATTATAAGCATGATGAGGACGAAAATGTGTCAGTTTCATGGTTATCTAATAAATTTAGCCAATGCACCGTTTTTATCAATGAATTCTATTTAAGGCTTTTTTTATTTTACCGAAAGTAGTTTTAAAATGTAATACTTTGTGTAACAAGAGTCTGTGTTTTGAGATTTTTAGTAGGCTGATCATTCCCTATTTGTGCGTACGCATGGTCTGAGGAGGTTCTAAATTTGTTTGCAAAGTAAGAAGAAATTCAGGTAAGAAAACTTTGATGAATCACAGATTTGTGCGTCAAACGTTCGTACGCATGATTTAGGCACAAATTCGTGCGTATGAGCGTTTTGTGAATGAGGCCCAATGTCCTTAAACCAAGAAAAGTAGAGTAAAAAAGATCTTATCTCTATTCTTTATATATATATATAACACATGCCTTTTGTTGGAGTCATGTTTTCATGACAGCAAGTGGAGTCTTTATCCAGCACTAAATTTTCCAGAAAGTCCTCACAGCTCCTTAAAAAAAACACAACAGAGTGCAGTAGGCCTAGTGGTTCAGGTTTCTCTGCATGAGGTTTGCCCTCACACAAGCATTCGGGGTAGAACTGAGCCTGTGGCCACTTTCCTGCATGTCACTCTTATTCTTACCCTGTTTCCTGCATTAGAACCCCACTGCACTATTCACTGTCCTGCCCTATTTGATTAAGATACAAATGCTCCCAAAAAATAACTCAGAAAAAATACAACCAAAAGGTCTATTTAGTACAAAGGAAGGGTCCATACTGCACTAGTTGACCTCCATTTATGATTATACGAAAACCACCTGCTTTGCTAGGTCAAAATGAGCAGTCACTTTAATTTTTTTCTCTCCATGTAAGGTATTGGCTGAAAATTGCTCAGGGTGGGGGGTGGGGTGGGGTGGGGGCTACTTATAGTCACTGCTTACTTAACAGAACTCAGTCAGTGAAAAAAGCTTTGGCACTCAGAGGTGAGACGGCAAGGGAAGAGAGTGTTTGTGTGGGCTTGAATTTCTCGTAACAGGAATGCTCTTAGTTTGCTCAGGGACTTGGGGAATGGTGGTCAGGGGTTACTGCAGGTCGCACAAAGTGTGGCTCTGCAAGGGAACAAGTAATGCATCAAGGTTCAGAGTGTAAAATCTATCCAATGACTTAACAGGGGATTATGAGTCAGACTGACAGCAGGGTATGACTTGCCTCAGGCTGGCACTTACCAATGTCAGCCATCATTATATTTTTATCTAAATGTTGTGTGAATGCTATGGATTTCAGTTATTAATAGAGATGATAAATGCACAGCAATGAGACACATTAGCAATAATGCCAGGAAAAAACAAGTCGCATGGTTTGGTTACATCAAAGTTCATATCTTCATAACACTACATAATTAGATACTACATTATCCCCAGAATACAGCTTGACAATTCAGCTATATTAGGAGTGCAAAGTTTCAAACTGCTAAGCTGTGATCATTTATTGGCAAAAGTACCTCTATTCACCTCAGTTTTCCTGTGTACAGAGCCAACTACTAATCTTTATACAATGCTATGTTAAACCAAACAACTTACAAGTAATAAACACAACCCCCTGTCTTCTCAGAAAAGAACTGTGGAATACCACTCAAGGTGGAAATCCTTCTTGGAAACCTAGTATGAATTGATTGTCTTTGACATCATCAAGAAATAGATGATTCCTTAAAGTAAACAAAACATGTTCTAGATGTATTTCTCATTCATGTTGTACTGTTTTGTATGGCATAGTAGCAAACAAATTTGCAAAAAAGAAAAAAACCTTGTTGTATTTTGTCTTCATAAACTCAGCGGCTAAAAGCGACAGGAAGACAAGATTAAGAAAGAGGAGTATTTCATCACCAGCATTAACAGCACTGTGTCATAGCAAGCAAATTTTAGCTTCAAAAGCGAGAAAACACTCTTTCATCTTGGCTTAATGAGGCGATGTAAAGCTTTGCTAAGCTCAAAGCGAGGATTAAAACAAACACAGGATCCAGTGATAAATTTGGAAGGGTATGCCCATAGGAAAGCCTTACAATTTGGATCTTTGTAGATTTGGTTAAAAGTGGCTAATGTTGCAGTTCGATCCAGAAATGGTGCCAGCAGAGTCAGAAATGTTTCTATGAGCTGCTGTCTCTGTAAGGCACCCCGCTCCACAAACCTGCTGTCCTTTGATTGGTCAGTCCTTTGGAAGCCTGTTTTGACTGATCACAGGATTTTCACCATTATGTAGTAGTTTAAAACGTATGTTGTGTATGTTTTGTATTTACATCCAGCATTGTTACACTATAACCATGTTAAAAATATATATATAAAAAAAAAAAACTTCTTTAAGGGCTATAAATGAAAGAACATGTCTTAGTCTAGTCCAGGGGTGGCCAACCCGCGGCTCGCGAGCCGCATGCGGCTCTTTGCCTGCCAGTGTGCGGCTCTTCTGTCCATTCTTCAAAAAAATGAGGCCCTTTGAAAAATGTATCAGGTGTGGGCGGGGTGAGTGAGTGGAGCAGAGTGCGCATGTGCAGATGAGAGAGTGTTCGCCAATTCGCGTCCGGTGTGGCCGTAGCATTAGAAGCCTTATACAGTGTTTGGTTCGGAGGGACAAGAGAACAGTGCAGTCGCTGGGTGCATTTCTGCTTAACGAAAAATAGCCGAGAAAAGTGTGCAGCGAAGATCAAGTTTGAGACTGAACTGAGGACTTTTTTTTAACAGAGTGGAGAGTGAATTTTTCTTTGGTGAACGTAATGGAAAGCCATTCTATCTCATATGCCAGACATCGTCGGGACATTTCAAAGTTGCCAATATCTGTTATCGTTGATACAGGCATTTGTTGCGTGTTATATTTTTGGGGTAGAAAAGTCAGTAAAGGAGAAAAGAGAGAGGGAGAGACTGTGACTGTGTGTGTTTGTCAGTGGCGATTGCTCTAAGACTGAAAGGGAAGCTCAGCTTCCCCTAAAATGTAAATTCAAAAAAAGAAAACGTGGTGAAATATGTACTGCTGTGTGTATATTTCATTTACTAAATATGCACCATGACGCCTTCATCTTTTATTCAGAATCAGCTTCAGGAAACCGACACAAATTCCTTCTCATTCATCCTGCAGCTCCACAGTGTTTTACACAGACGGACGCTGACTCTCAGCCTCTCTGGGGTCTGTGGAGCAGTGGGCGGGTCCTGACGCTCAGCTTCTGGATGATGATTGGATGATCTGTCTGAGGCTAAATCCCTTTTTGATTGACAGTGAAATGAGCGAATCATCGATCTTATAAACAAGCACCGGAGCATTTTCAGAGTTTTTTCATCCCGTTGTTCTTGATAGATCCGGAGACTTCACTGATACCCGGCCACTTTATCTTTTTTAAAAACGATTAGAAAAAGAAAGGGGCTAGAATTTACATGCAAATAAACACACACATTCATGATGTCTTAAATCTTCTCTCTTTCCTTATTTTGTTTTAACATTGTTGTTGGTTTTAATTTTTCTGATGTTTTTTTCTCCTTTTTGGTGGTGGTTTTAGCCTTTTACAAAAAAAAGTTACATATTTTTATATACTTTCCTCTATTCCTCCACACATTTCTCTTTTATTTCCCCCTTTATTTCAGTATTTTGTTTCTTTTCAATGTTCATTTTAATTTCTGTGAAGCACTTAGTAACATTGTTTTGAAAAGTGCTGCATAAATAAAGTTATAATTATTATTCTGTAGGCTAGGAAAAAATGAACTTCCTCTCCTTGAAAGACCAGCAGCTGCAACTGTTATGTGTGTATGTGTGAGGAGGTAAGGGATGTGAAGATGTGAAAAAAAGACAGCATGAATGAGGGAGAGACCATGTGTCAGGGTCTGAAGATGGACCGGGGGACACTGGTTTGGAAACATGGAAATGTACTGATTTTCATTTATTGTCATTTCCCGTTTGTGTGAGAGAGTTTGTAAGCCCACATTTAAGATGTGGCTCTTTGTAGTGCCACTGTGATTTTTTTGGCTCTTGGTGTCTGACTGGTTGGCCACCCCTGGTCTAGTCTATAACTGTGATGACATTTGCTGACATTGTTGGGCTGATCTTCCCCAACCCCCTTTGATTGATTTGTTTTTGATTGATTCTCAAAGTCCATATTATTTGAATTATGAAAAAAATTGAGGATTTAAATGTCTTTCATTAAAAACACTTAATGGGATTTACTTCTTATATCTTATGTGAGGACTAAAAGGTTTATTGAATCTAGAGTTGACATGGCTAATCCTTTTTTTTTTAGCCAAACCTGATATTTGCCATTTCAGTGAAGTCTGAAGATTCCTGCACTCAAAACTTGAAATTGGAAAACATGCATGCAAACGAGGTAAGTTAGCTAACCCGACTAAATTGACAAGGGCTGGAAATCAATAAAGCCTCTGGCTCTGGGGGCCTTGACAGTGTGAAGGAGTCATGAAATCTGGAGATGATCAAAATCTTTTGGGCTGTAATGTAGGGCCTAGTGTTAGAAAGCTGGGTCTGTGTCAGAGGTCATGGGTGTTCAAGCAGAACAATGACCCAAAAAATACCTCAAACAGCACCAAGAAATGGTTGGAGACAAAGCGCAAGAGTTCTGAAGTTCTTATTTTTCAACAATTATGTGTTTTAAGTCCTCAGACACTCCTCAGCTCTTCTTTCTCTTCTCCATGTTTGGTGTGATACACAAAGGCTCCCCAGCTGGCATTTTAATGTTTAGTTAATGTTGAATAAATGTCAGGTGCCTGCGTTGAACGACCATTGAATTTTGTTTCGATTTTGAAAATCCATTAGACGTTAAAATGACAATGTAGTTTAAACGTCATGTCTCTCAAAATTGAATCAAGGTTGATTTTTTGTTTAGATTTTGCTAATCCTACCAACGTTGAGATTACACCAGTAAATGGATGGATTAAAAACAATGTCTATATCAAGTTTACACATATGGTTCAAAAACCCCAGAGGCAGCTAGAAATATATTTTCAAAGCAAGACAGGAACAAGTTTATGATAACAACATTCTTTCTTAAAAAACAAATAAACAAGAATGAAAGTTTGTGTGTGTGCGTGTGTGTGTGTATAAGAGTGAGTTATTACTAGCTGTTTTTACTGAACTTAAGCTCTAGAAACAAAGCTGGAACACTGGGTTGGGTGGGGACCATGTGTGTGTGTGTGTTTGGGGGGGGTCACATCAGGGTCAGGGGTCACCGACACGGTGCACACGGGCATAAGGGCGTCCGCAGAGACCACTTAAGGCATGTTTTAAAGCAGAGGTGTAAGGTAGCGATGTACAAATACTTCGTTACCTTACATAAGTAGAAATTTGGGGTTTACATTAGCGAAAAAAAAAAAATTCAGCTGATTGTTTGTTTTTGTTCCTTGCATTTATCAAGTTACAGTTGTAAACAACAACTGCAAAAATACCTGCAAAACTGCAAAATAACAACAACTGCAAAATAGCTGCAACAGTAATTACTGCTGCAGTTATTTTGATATTCTGGTCTAACGTGGGATCATTGCAGTCTGAATCTGACATGTAGCCCAACGGTATCCGAGTTGCACTTGTGACCAGGAGACTTGGTCTGGAAACCAGGGAGTAGCTCTCACATGGTTTAGTGTGTGTCTGGGGTTCTGGCCAAAGTGTGGACAAAGTGATGTACTTATGTTTTGATGGTCAAAATTCTATTTTTACCTTGTACTTTTGAATACTTAACTATTTTTAACACTCTGATGCATGAACTATGAAAGCCTTTGTCAAGATTTTTCCCTGGAGTGTTTTTATTTGCCTAAAGATGTGAAAAAAAGTTTTCTTTTTTTCAAATATTTGTAACTGAGCTTTCAATATAAAGTGGTGTGAACTTTATGTAAATTTGACTTTTTTTGACTTCTTCTCTTTCTCTATTTTAAAATTAGATGAATAATCTATTTTTAATGCTTTGCAAAACATTTTAACCCTCTTTCACTTTTTAAGACAGAGTATTTTATAGTCAACAAGCTTTTTTGCCCTCGAAAGTTTGTCCATAACTTATATTTATTCATGTATCTATATCATTGAAAAAAGCTTGAAATTTTTTCAGGCCCTAAGAAGAAAAAAAAATATTGACGCAGGCTAATATGAATTTCAACCACTCAAACCATTGCATTAAGGAGTAAAATTAAATATAGACAGGTGTCCACTATAATGACCACTGACCACTATACAGGGTTAAATGCATGCACGTTTGAATACTTAAGTACTCTTTGAAGCATGTACTTCAAGAGTACAATTTGGTCAAAGCAACTTTAACTTGTTGTTGAGTACAGTTGACAATGAGTAATACTTTTACTCAAGTACTGGAGCTGAGTACGTTGTACACTTAGAAAAATGTTCTAAAAGATAGCAATGATCACAATGCTGTTCATTTGAAACATTTTTGTTGCTCTAATGTTTGAATCAAAACACATGCATTAATGTTGATTTTAAAGGGATTATAGTAATATGAAGAAAAACATTAAAACAAAAGTGTTTATAACAAAATCTGGCCTTTTCTGAAGTCAAAGGTCAGTATTGTGTACACATAAGCACACCTCTTTCCTTACAAAAGTGAAGAACTTTGATTTTATTAATGATTTCCTTGGCTTAAAACATTAAAAGTGTGATCCTGCCTGCGTCGATGCTGGGCCTCAGGGCCACCCCAAACGGCCTTTGACCCCTGACATGATTTGGACCTACTGGTGGCATGCATGCGCGTGTGTGATGATTCTGTTTGTTATGTGTGTGTTTGTTGTATGTGTGCGTTTGTGAGTAAGAAAAAAAGACATTAAAAAACATTAGACCAAAGATTTTATTTAACAACCTTGCAGATCAACGAAAAAGTTGAAACAATCAACATTGTTTGGATGTTGAAACAATGTTACTTCTCCAACATTTTTTTTAAGTAAAAGTCAATAGTAATAATGTTGATTTAACATACAACTCAAGAATAGTTTATATTTTAATGTTTCATCTACAGTTAGCTAACAATGTCTTTTCAGCTAGTTATGCGGCAATGTTGTTCCAGTGTTGGTTCAATGTTTTTTCTTAAACTGACATTTCAACACAATTTAAACATTTAATGACAGTCAAAGGCCAGCTGGGTCACAAAACAAAGGTTGAGTCAACTTTGATACATTCTAAGTGGCGTCAGGTGTGATTTCTATATTACCAGCACCTGTTACTCTCCACAGCTGAGTTTAAACAAGAATCACCTGCTTCAAATTAAATGATTTACCCACAATTCTAAAAGGGTGCCAACAAGTTTGTCCAGCCCATTTTTTGTGTTTTGTATAAAACTGTGTCCATTTTGGCTTTTTTCTTCATTTTGTTTTCTTCTGTTTTTCCAATTCACATTAAGGAAATAAACAAGTTCATACCAAAAACATATGTATTTTAAACAATTTCTGGGAGAAATTGTGTATTTTCTGGAAAAATTCCAGGGGTGCCAATATTTTCGTCCATGACTGTACATTCTTTCACTGTTGTATTATCAAAGGTGTGAAGCGTTTGATGCTTCTTTATGTGAAGACATTGTTGATATGCAATAGGTGGCGGTACAATCATCAGCGTAAAGAACTTCTTATCACTGGAAAGGCATACCTTCCAATGCAGTAGGAACACTTCTTTAAATGTATTTAAATGAGTAAGTAACCTTTTTTCCTTGGATTCTCACTGGTGGTTGATTTTCCATGAGAATTGTCCCTAGTGAACCACTGTTTTTCTCTACCCTTTAATATGATTACTCTTCGGTTCCCTACCACTTCATAAAACAATCTAATGCTAATAAAGTGTTTCTGACCCAAACCCAGACAAGAGGTTTATTTTTTCTTTTGTTGTTTTGTTGTTGTCTATTTTAGCATAGCAGAAACAACAGCACTGTTTAATCCGAATAAATTATCCCCCAGTTGGAGGCAGTAATAATGGAACACAATAAGCAATAAGCTGCTGTCTCAGAACAAAATGAAAGCAGTAAATATCCTGTCTGCACCGAGCCCCACTGCTTGGGCGAAGGAAGGGGAAGGAATGAGGTTCTCTCGGGTCTCATACTAAAAGCATTAAACCTAATTTAAAGCTACTAATATGAGTTTGGGAGGAAAATACTATCAGGTTTGTAGAACCTTTGCAATTTTTTTTCATACTTAATTGAACACAGGGTGTGCTCTATCATATGACAAGCTTAATGGCATCTTCTCCTTCTGTAGCATTAAGTCATGTCAGCCACTGTGGGAGATGACATCTTGTTAACTCTGAACCACTCTGAATCCTCTGCTGTCTTATATAATTATGTGTGCTACTAAGCTTAACAGTGTCCCGCCATTGTGTGACTGGTACTCCAAAGACATAACAGAGACATATTGGACTTCTCAAACAAAACTGGCACAGTAAGCTATTAGAGCAATTAGTCTCAGCTGGCATATCTCTGCCATCACTTGCTGTTTTGCCTGCTCTAATTTTTCTGAACATTCTTCTTAATAAAAGTCAGAAAAAAACTTTATTTTTCATTTAATGTAATTAAGTGGTGTCACAATCTGGCTCATGCATAATCAATTCAAACATATTTTCTCAATAATTTCTTCTACAGCTGCTGCACTTTGACTATAATTGAAACAAGATGTTAAAAGTTATAGTTTTCTTATAAAATAAATTGCACTTGTTTATGTGTGTCTGCAACTTTGCTCCACTAGCTTCTCATAATTGATATTTTTGGGGTATATGAAAAAAGTAACACGTATGAATGAAACAATTATGGATGAGAAGATGCTTTGAATAAAAAGGAACCAATTGATGAAAACTGACATACTAACCACATTTCCTGCCATAACATTTCCAATTAAAGCCACAAGCAGTGATAAGTGGGCCTTCAAGTTCCACCTGACTACAATACTTTTGCAAATTGCAGCATGTGCAGCGATCTGCAGAGGAAAAAGACATAGTGAAACAAAACTTTCTGTTCGCTACTCACCATGGTCATAAAATACTGTTTTTGTAGGTCTAGTTATGAAAGTGATGCACAAAAATGTTCAGGCCTCGAGGGGAAAGTAGCTCTGGGGCTGAATTCTTTTCACCTAGGGGGCGCTGTGGAGCATCAGGACTAAAACACTGAAATCATACATTTAATTGCAGTGACTGAACTTTGCGACTCGGGGTGTTCATCGTCATCAGTTGAGGGCACGCAAGTTGAGGTTAAAGGCATAGAACAAAAACTAATACTAATCCCTATTCCA
Source organism: Thalassoma bifasciatum (assembly GCA_008086565.1). NCBI lineage: Eukaryota > Metazoa > Chordata > Actinopteri > Labriformes > Labridae > Thalassoma > Thalassoma bifasciatum. The sequence goes on from RPOG01001792.1 coordinate 41,885, forward strand.
AGTATAACTCATGGGTTTTGTACCTGTTCATGATTATACACATTCTGGACACGTTAGCCATTACCCTTAATACGTTTTTCAGGTTTTGGCCTTGTTACTGAGGTTCCAATCGGGTTCTCGCTGACAGTGTTGTCTGGGTTGGGCCCTAAATGTATCCAGTATTTTCAAAAGTATTTTTTCGTTGCAATTAAAAGTGATGTATTGTAAATAATCAAACAACAGATATGTTCTTGTGATTACCGCATCTCTATTTGAGGTTTTTCTTATTTGTGTGTTGAACAATATTTAGAAGACTTTTTTTTCTTTGTTTCTTTTGTTTGTTTATTAAATCCATTTTTCTATGTGTCCCTTCATGTACACACATTGAGACATTGCTGTGTATAGACCCAATAAATGAATAGTATTTAAGATAAATGCTGCTGGTGTCTGTCTTTTAACACATGGTGGATCGCTGTCTTTGCAGGTCTAAAAAAGAGAGCAACAAATAAAAGGCTCTGACTGAATCTTTGTGTTTCAGGTTGTTTAAGGCGTCCGTCAGATGACCTCACACTTCTGTCTTCAGTGAAGTGCATGGACTCCCACCTTCTCAACTCAGAGAGCTGTGCCTGACACATCTGTCTAGTTGCTTTAACAATGCAACAGGAGTAATGCTCGGGGTAGAGGCTCAGAAGTGTGATGTTGCTCTGCTGGAGATATTATAAATGTTTTGCTCTCCTGGCATGCCTCACACAGGGGGAAGGCAATTATTCAGCAGTGCTTGGCACAGAGTTATTTAGCTTGGATGGTAACAAAGTGAGAAATGTTTGGACACCGCCGGTCGGCAGGGTTTGTGTATTCTCTGTGTCCTCGGGGCAGCTGCATGCTCCTGTTAAAACAGGGATTTGGAGGGTACTGTTTCACCTAGCCACATGTCACCAGTTGATACACAATGTGCCTTGTAGGCTATTCTGCTCCCCTTCACGCCTCTGCACACACAAACTAACAGACAAACACTAGCTTGCATATGCAGAGCTTCACAAGTAAACACGTGCATAAATTCCAACTATGAATTCTTGTTCATTCATTCAACAACATGTTCAAACGCATCGTTTCATTTTATAAGAGTGGGGGATGAAAACATGAATGAATGAGCTGTTCAGTGAGGGGATCTAATGCTTCTGATAGACCATGTGGAGAATTTTGTTGGAATAAATCAAACCCTTGTGTACCTGCTTGATTCATGCCTTGTATGGAGTGTGCAGCTGATTTTTTGTCTTTTTCTACCTCTTAATATAAAATAGCCAGCTTTAATTTCACGCATTAAACCACTCTAAGGTTCCTGTGGAGAAAATTGACTCCACCTACAACTCTGCCCCCCACCCCCCACCTTCCCTCTGTCTAGATTTTCACCAGCCAACCTGGTTCAACCAAAATCACAACCTCCATGAAATCTTCCACCTGCATCCCATTCTCCCTCTGCACTAACTCCCCATTAGTCACTCACATTGCAGTGCAAAAAAATAACTTCAATCTAATCAAGTGTTTTTGTCTTATTTTTGGTAAAAAAAAAAAAAAAAAAAAATCTTTTAAGAAATACTATGAGCCGCATTTACCAGACCAGTCCACATAAATTTTGTTTCAAATTATTTAAAAACAAAAATGATGTCTGAAATGCTTGTAATATGAAAAAAACCCTGCCAATAGGGTAAGAAAAAAGTTTTCCTGTGTTGAGAAATTACTCTAATTTCAAAAAAACCTTATGAGCATATTTTTCTTGATACACAGTGGAGGTTATATGACCTGAGAGGATCTTCTTTTTGCCATTTTTGGAAAACCCCCGCTCTGTGTTCTCTGTGCTTTCCTTTCATACATCCATCGGCTCTGTGGTCTGTTTATTCACAGAACTCCTTAAATGTCTGGGTGAATTTACTGTATGACCACATATTGGCTGAGGAGGCAACATCTCAGATTTCATAAAGTATCGGAATTATTCAGAATAAAGGACATTCAAACTGCACAAACGTGCTGGTGTGGACACATCTGGTGTTAAAGGGTTAATATAGACCAAACATCTATGGTGTGAATGCAGCCAATGAGAAACAGGTTGCTGCATTTTTTAGCAAGGTTTTATTTGTAAATAAAGGTTTTAATTCCTCTATTCCTCTATTGGTGGGGGGTGGGATTGATTCCAATTTTGTGGGCAACTTCAAGAATCAATGTCTTAATGCAAAACAAGCAGATTGGTTTATTTCAGACCCTCCAACACCATCACTAATATCATTTTAAAAAATATGGGGGAAAGGTATCCACTGAAGAATGGTACTCCAAGTATTTAAGCTGCGCTGATGGGGAAGAGTGGCCAAATACCTCACTTATTCACATTCAATTTTTAATTCATTCGTTCATGTGTTTTGTATTATTTGTTTGTAACCTATGTGTAAATACTGAATTTGCCATGCTTCAGCATTAAAAGTTAGCTGTGTTTCCAAGATGTTCTGCTACTTTCAAATAGGGTTAAGCTATTATGTTTCACTTCCCCAACAACAGTGGTAGTTTCTGAACGTTTTTCAGTATGTGATCACACGCCAAGGCAGTGTAAAATGAACAATATTGCATCCATCAACTACTGAGAGGCATGTAAAGCTGAACTCTTCCTAATTTTAAATTATTCAAGAAGCAAGGATAAAAAAAACCTTCCAAAAGTGAAATAAAAACTGTAGCAGAAACACTCTGTCCACTGAAATCAGGGAAAGACAGAGACAAAGCAGAGCTCTTGACATTGTACCACTTAGTTATTACAACCACAAGCTGAAAAGTAACATTATTCAAATGGAGAGAGTATTTACTGTTGAAGGAGTTGTCATGAGATCATTAACCTTTTGATTACTGCAGCTTATGTGGCTTCTACAATTGGCTAATGGGGTCTGACTAATACTTCAGAATTTAAGTAGCTGAAGGCCAACAAAGGGATAAAACAGGGAGTAAAGGACGTCTGTTGAAGAGGAGTCAGGGATCACTTAAACAATTCATTCAGTTAATAGTATTAACAATTGAAAAACAAATAGTTTTTAAATTGTTTCTATATAAGGTAAAATCAGTGACCATTCAATTTTAGAATATGCTGGCAAAGTTATAGAATAAAAAATGTATTAATAAATTAATTAAATGAACAAAAATGTATTCTCCTGAAACTGGTAAAGAGGTGGTAAAGACAAAGGTGTATAAGCATTCTGAAGAGGGTTAGAGAAGAAGCCCATATACAACCCTGATTCCAATGAAGTCGGGACATTGTATAGGACGTAAATAAAAACAGAATACAATGATTTTCAAATCTTATTTAACCTATATTCAATTGAATACATCACAAAGACAAGATATTTATTGTTCAAACTGATAAACCTTGTTGCTTTTCGCAAAAATTCACTCATTTTGTATTTGATCTGCAACACATTCCCAAAACAGCTGGGACAGGGTCAACAAAAGAAAGTTGCTGATGCTGAAAAAACAGCTGTTTGGATCATTCCACAGGTGAACAGGTTGATTTAAACAGGTTAGTGTCATGATTGGGTATAAAAGGAGCATCCCCAAAAGGCTCAGTCCTTCACAAGCAAAGATGGAGCCAGGTTCACCACTTTGTCAACAACTGCGTGTGCAAATAGTCCAACAGTTTAAAAAGCAGCAAGGCCCAAAACCAACACTGAATAGCCGTGACCTTTGACCCCTCAGGCAGCGCTGCATTAAAAACCCACATCATTGTGTAAAGGATATTAGCACGTGGGCTCAGGAACACTTCAGAAAACCATTGTCAGTTAACACAGTTCATGACTACATCTACAAGTGACAGTTCAAAGTCTACCATGCAAAGACGAAGCCATACATCAACAGCGGAAATTAGTTTTAAATGGCTAATTTTGATGATTTTTTGGCTATGCATTTGAACGAAGTAGTCCTCGAGCTCACCCGGTGAACAGACTATTTCAGTTTAATTGGTGTCTATGATAAATTGCTTACTTATTTTTTTGTCTCACTCCTGTTTCTTCTTTTTGCATTTTTGAAACTCGACTTAGAACCTTTTCAAGATCCAAAAGTGCAAAATGTGAATCTGGCAAATTTTTAAACTTGTCTCAAGAAACTGATCAGGTGTGAACGACTGCAAAATAAAACAGGATGGAACAAATAAAAGAATGAACTGTCTGAAATAAACTTAGGTTATCAGACATTACAATGATTTGATACAATTAAGGAAAAAAAATTCTTAACTGGAAACTACATCATGCCAAAAAGGAAACTTTTTTTTCCACATCAGTGACGTTTCAGTGCAATCACTGGCTAAACTGCACTGTGATATTTCACCAATGAAGCTTTAGAGATCCACTGTATTGTTTTATAGAAATTTGTCTATAAACTGTATTTTAAAGCACACAGATGCTTTATAACCCTGAGCAAGGTTTCTGGTCTGACTTGTCATTGTTTTGTTACATTGAAGGCTTTTCTGAGAAATCACCCCTGAAGTTAACCTACAAATGTCTACGAAATGAAAATAACTCAAGGCAGTGGTTATACAGAAATAAATCTCCACTATTGCTTCAGGCATTGAATAAATTTACTACAGTGTGATGCAGCACATGTTGGCAACATTCCTCTTTGTACTGCAGCCAGTTCTCTGAAACAGACATCAATGTTCACCTCACTTTAAAAAAAGGGTTATTTTTTTTAGGCACCTGTAAAGATCCCTCAGATTTAGACGCTTAGATTGGGCTAAAAAAGAAAATACCATAAATTGATATGTTTTAAGTCACAAAATATGACAATAGAATCAACAAGAAGAAGTAAATGAACAAAACAAAGCATCTGATAACTCATCATAAAGACTGATCATCACAGGAACTCTTGACCAGATAAATTGTACCATTATGTCATGTTATGGTTCTCGAGTTAAAAATATTTCTTACTTTGGTGGGTCTCCATCAGCCCAGTAACCCTGTGCAGACTTGAAAAGTACTCACAGAAGACTAATGCTCCTATCATGGGCTCACTCCATCACTGTTGTAGCACCACAAACCTGACACATCTGCCATGGAACTAGTTTTTCAAAGCCTTTATTTCTCTGCAGAGAAAATTTAAGCCTGTCAGTTTTTTTTCTTCAATAAAAGTAAAGATAATTTCCCTTCTGGCATCTCCTCACAAAAACCACATCAAAATCATTCAAAAGCTACAATCCTGTTTTCTATGAAACGTTGGTTCCAAAATTGCATCTGATGGGGCTGAGAGCTTTTAAAAAACCACAGGCTTTATGTTTAACACCTTGGTTTTTGTGGTTTGGGAGGTGGGATTGTGGCTGCTATTGATTGTTTTGTGTTTGGAGACAATAATCAGGGAGGCTGATGTGAGGCACACGGTGGATCTACCTTGACAGCATTGATTGCCTTGAGATGCTGCCCATTGGTATTCTTGGGGTGGGAGACAATGGCAGACAGACAGAACATGGCCCCCTCTTTTAGAGGGTCAGCACTGAGAAGGATGGTATGGGTGGCAGCCACGAAGAGAGGAGTGGTCTGGAATGAAAAGGATAGAAAAGTGATAAGATAAAAGTTAAAAGTAAATAAAAAAAAGGCAATTATGTGTCATCTTTACATGTAACTCTTGTCAGGAGTTTTCAAAAGATAAAAGGTTTCATTGCTGGAAATTTACTTTTCACTCTAAATGCCCAGAACAGAAAGGTTTTACCACTTCAAAGAAGGTAGAAATAAAGTCCAGAGACAGTTGCATGATACAGGGCTGAACGATTTGCAAAAATAATCCAAATGCGAACACCCCCCCCCCCCCCCCCCCCCCCCCCCCAATATTGTACTTGCTATTTATTGTGACATTACTTTAAGGTTTCCCATCTTTTGTTTTGTTAATATCACTTGCTTTATTGAATGGAGCAATTCTTTTTAGTAAGCAATAACTATTTGTATATTTGGTTTGAATAAGAAAAACACATACGTGAGGGAAACGAATAGAGTTTTTGTAAAAAGAACAAAACACCAAACAAAAACTCTGTGTGTGTTAAATGAAAATGGTCAAAATCACCCCCCCTATAAATCGGTTTCCCCCCTTTCTGTCCCTTGATCCATTTTTACCAATGAAAAGAAATGTAACTGGTGTTTCAGGGCTCCAGAATGCAACTTACATTTTACCAGGCCAAACTGGTTCACATGACTCTGTTTATGTGCAGGTATCTCAGCTCTCTGCACAGCACACAGCAGAGTTCAGCCCCACTGAAGAAGACAAACACGTCACAACTTAAAAAACTTGTGAGTCGTGAAAAAACCTTTGATTCGCTTTTTTCGCTATTTCAAGGTTTATATCCATATGAAAAGTCAGAACAAGCAGTTGTGTTCCTTGTCACTCTGTGTGGTTTATATTCACCTTAAACTCTAGAGGTTTTTTCACCTTTTGTTTAACAAACCTGAATTCCTGTTTGCTTTCATATCACACTGACTGTGCTGTGCTGGGGTGTGATCAGATTTTCAGATTGGGGGGGCACAATGAGGGCAGTGACACATAAAGGGGTGGTCAAAGTGTGCAAGTAGAAATTATTACCATGTATACTCTTTCACTTGACTTTAACAACTTTGATTAACTGTGTTTGTATAGACATTATATTCCAGTGTATGATTTTATTATAAAAAATGTATTACACATTAATATGCATCAGGCCCCCACCAGGCTGTAAATTCAGAGGAAAGGAGTTGCTGTTCAGAATAAAGACAAGCATTCCTCTTCACATTATTCTTGTTTAAAAATCGATCACGTTACATGGAAGTGAGGGAGAGTGATAAAAAGGTGATGCACCTAAATTTTGTGTCAGTGAGTCTCAAAAAATAACTGAGTTGCACAACTGCAAACAACACAAAGAGTTAGTCCAACTGTTTGAGACATCACAAAACATCTGTCCCGGACAATAAAATACACCATCCCCCAGACTTTTTTTTTACAACATGACTACTGTGTACAGGTGTTTCTCAAAAAATGAGAATTTCATGGAAAAGTTGAATTCTTTTCTATTGTCATTTCAGAAAGTGAAACCCTGATGTTAAATGGACTTGTTCTACATAGAGTGGAGAATTTAAAATCTTTATTTCTGTCAATGTTGATGATTTTGCATTATAGATAGTAGAAACTCAGAATTCAGAGTCTCAGAAAAATTAAAGTATTACAGACGATTAATAAGAAAAGGAGATTTGTAACAGAAATGTCAGGCCCCTGTAAAGTTTTACTACTTCCTGACCATTTTCCAAGTTTTCTTTTATTATTTATTTTTATTTTTATTACCAATTTTCATCCATTTTCACCTATCTTTGCTGCTTTTTGACCATTTTTGCCACCTTGAACTGTTTTTTTTATTGTTACTACTTGCCATTTTTGCCACTTTCACCACTTTTTCACCACAGTTTCTCTTTCAAATGTAGTTTTCAACAGTTTGTCTTTTTGGTTGAGCATAATTGAGTGACACTGGTGTAGAGCTAAAAACAAATCCTTTAAAAAAAGGCATTCTGACACATTTTAGCTTAAAGAAATATTACACTGTTTGCCATAAGACCATTGCGGCAGGACCGATAGGGATTTTTATCAAACTTGCAATCGATCACCCGGCTGTATTATCCACTGATAATCCAAGAAAGCCATTGTTTGCTCCATCACAGAAATGCCAGTCGTAATGGTTGGTCGATCCTGGCAATAGGACCTTGGTGAGCATATTATGTCACAATTCTGCTGCAAATGTGTTGCAAGGATGAGATGATGGACCACTTCAAAGAGAGTGGACACCAGAACTTATGAAGAGGCTCCTCTGGGGATACACATGCCACTGCCTTCATTTTAAGGTAGACATGTCAACTTCATGAAAACATTTGCACACACGGACACTCAGGGGAGATTTATCTTAGTTAATGGGTCAATTTATGGAACCAAAGTATCCCTCATTAAAGTTTATGCACCGAATGAAGATGACCCTGGATTTATCAGTATGCTTTTCAATGAGATATTATAATGTAGTAATGGAGTTATATTGATGGGAGGTGATTTTGACTATGTAATGTCTAATATGTTAGACCGACAACCCCCCTCCAAAGCTGCCCTTTCCAATATGAGTAAAATGCTTAAATAGTGATGCATAGAAGCTGGGTTTGTTGACGTGTGGAGGAGCAAATTCCCCAGAAGTGGAGATTTCACATTCTATTCAAAAAGACATGCATCTTGTTCGAGAATTGATTACTTTCTCACTTCTAAGAAGGAGTTACATAGAATATCTAACATTAAAATTCTATTACATTATCTGATCACACATCCATGCAATTAAAGTGGGACATAGGCCACAAACCATCCTCCAAGCAATGGAGACTTAATGCATCCCTCTTAATGACAAAGAATTTAAGTCTTTCATCAAAACAGTGCTCAAAAATTACATGGAAACTAATGACTTGCCTGTAAAAAAATATAATAATATATCAGAATTGTTTGCCTTTTTTTATGAATCTCCATATAGAAATACAGACAGTTGCACTGATGACAAAAATTGCAGATTTTTTAGAAAACATAAATCTGCCAAAACTACCAGAAAACACAGCCAGGGAACCAGATAGACCAATTGAAGATGGGAGGTTAACCTCCACACTCCGTGGGAGGCACAAAGAAAACAGAGCTGAGTTTTTCCAAAAATGCCAAAAAGGAGATCATCCCTGGTTAGAAAACCTCCTCTCAAGATTCTGTATGACCCTGAGACACTCGCTGTGAGCAAAATAGCACATGATGTTTTTCTGAAGTCTCAGAAATGTGTTTCTAGTCTTCTTTGTGCTGTGTCAGCCTGATTTGAGACTTTTATCATTGCTAATCTTTAAAAATGCTGAACCATGCCTTGTTTGTACTGTACAGTTTGTGTGAGGAGCTGAATACCTTTGTCCTCTTCTTCCAGATTCAGTTTTTATGTTATGGAGAGGAGAAAACATCCTTCAGTGGCTTTTGCACAAAGAAAGAGACAAGCTGTAAAATGCTAGAAGTTCTGGTGATGCTGCTAATATGTCTTTTTGTTCAGAATAAAAGGAAAACAAAATCTCATAAAGGTTAGTGTATATATGCTTGTTGATGTTCAAATTTTCAGCTCATACTGTAAAATTCATGTCGTCTGGTTGAATATACCTCTGACATCCAATTCTCTGTTTGTGTTTTACTTCAGTTTAAAGTGTTGTTCTCTCACACATTTTGCAGTAAATTGGGAACAACACCAGATATTGAATGTTTAAAGTATTCCAGACAAAACGGGCCTCAGCACTGACTCAAAGCACATTTTTTGACCATTTTGACGTCAAGATAAGCAAAATAGTTTGGACAGGCATTTTGGGGCTCAGGTGTCAAACACTCTAAAAAATAATAAAAGTCCAGGGTCATATGGCTTTATTAATAAATTTGAAAGAGCTACAATCTGGAGATGGAAAAAAAGAAAATTATTGCCAAAATTTACAGCATATTCTTATCCATGAATAAAAAACAACTCACTAATAAGAGAGAAATGGGAGACAGAGGTCAACATTGCCATATGTAGCGATGATCAGTGTGATGTATGTACTGAGGCACATCCAGTTACAAACTGTAACACACGGAAGGAATTCAAATGAAATATGATTGAAAAATGAATTACTCAGTATTTTAGAACACCACTAATAGTGTCCAAGATGGGTCCACAACATCAAAGGTCATGCTGGAGGAACTGCAGTGAACATACAGCCAATCACACTCACATGCTTTGGTTATGTCCAAAGTCAAATGCGTTTTGGAGGGATGTTTTCACTGCCCTGAAAGAGGTTTTCAAAATGAAAGGAAACATGAGGAAATCGTTCTTCATCCAGGAGGATGAATATTGATATTTTCTGATATTTTTGAGGCAGTTTGAGACAGTGGAATGGATCTGAGAGTCGACTGAATGGGTGGATATGTAAAGTCGAATATTATCTTCATAACAATGAAAATGGAGACTGTGGCCCTGGATTATTTGACCGAGAGGGAGGAGATAGAGAATAAAGAGAGAGGACCAAGTACTCAACCTTAAGGGACACCTTGGGACAGGGGGGCAGTAGTGGAGTAGCAGTTGTTAGTGAAGATGAATTATTTTTGTTATCATTCATATTCTCTGAGAAAAGGCCAAAAGAAATAGAAATTCTGCTGGGGGGTGTAAACTTTTTAGCACAACTGTAAGTTAAAATGTTCAATGAAGTGCACAGAGTACGACCTGTGAGCTGATTGATACCAGGTGTGCAGGGAGAGGATCCTGCTGAAGAGTCCAGAGCCGTGGTTGTGTAGGGAGATTGGGCCATGAATGAAAATAACTTAATGGTGGTCCCTCCTCTGAAAACACTCACTAGCGCCCCTTACCCAGATGGACTAGTGAAACATTTCCACAGCGGACATATGAAACTGTCCATCTGGTGTGTCAGGTTAGCTACATGGTCCATCACTGACATATTAGTCCTAACTCCTTTTAATAACAAAATAGCAAAACACAGTTATCAGAGTTCATTTCTTCAATAACAGTTGTGAGACTAGCCATTATCTGGTCTTTGTTATGGAAAAGTGTCATTAACTGACACTTATTGACATCATTTTAGCAAATGATATTAGCACATCAGTTACCATGACGTGCATTGTATCCTTAAAGGGGCTTGGAGCAGTTTCAAAGCGACCACGAAAAAGTCTCATTTTTATGTATTTGCTTAATCAGAATATGTGATGGAAAATGAGATTATAAGTGCCAAAATAGGTTGTTTCTACATGTTAATTCTTAGCTTCCCAATCAGGACTGAATGGATTGGATTGGACTGGATGGATTTACAGCACGCTGAGGTCTCTATGACAACACCACGCCAGTTGATAAAGTTATTTTTCTCTGCTGGAAATACTTTCTGAATTGTGTAGAGTAGTTCTTGTGGAAACAGGAGCAGGACTGTTTCTCAGAAAAGGTACAGAAGAGCAGAAGAAAGATGGACAGGAGAGAGAACAAGCTCAATGCTTAAACATGAGCTGCAGGCTGAAACACTGGCTAAAGTCTGAAACAGACTAAAAGATAAAACACAAACTAACAGCTAAAATACGGGATGAAGGCTAAAATGCAAGCTAAAGGCTATGACATGGGTTAGGCCGTTTGTGCTATTTTTTCTTCCCAACCCACATGCAGCTATTATTCTGCAGTGATCTGTTCAAACATGAGAATCTGTCAATAAAATGAAAAGTGATGTCATGTTTGCTCTGCAGGCTTCTAAACTACGGTACAAACACACAAAGTTTTCTTGCTGTCATGTTTCAAACAACAGTGCTATATAACTGCTGATAAATACATTACCTCATGTTTTATCTGGTGAAAAAGTGGTCTTGAAATGAAGAAAAGTAGTGTTAAAAGTAAAACCAGATCTCTATTCATCTTTCAAAACAAATACACGTGCCGTCTCTCAGGATAGGTGGCGCCAGTCCTCCAACAAGAGGGGGGGTGATGCAGTTCACTGCAGAGGGATTCTGCTCACAGACTCTTTGATTAAATCAATGAAAGACAGGTAAAATGCTAAGGCAGTTTGAGTGATCAAAAAATTAATTGATTGGAGTTTCTTGGTGTTAAAGTTGAGAGACATTTTATGTCCTCTTTTCAAAAAGAAAGACAAGAATCCTTTGTTGTGTACATGGCAGCCACTTCGAAGCAACAGAGTGCACAGTACTGCTGACTGCTGTTGGGGTGTAGTAAACAAACCTTAAGAGGTCAGTTAAATCTGTAGAACAGAGCTGTTAGGCTAGGCTTTTTATTGATACAGTTTATAAAATGTGGACACAAATGTTGTTTTTTTCCTTTTAAGGAGCTAAAATATGCAGTTGTTGTTTCGCTGAGCTCTAGTCTGTTGTCATCCAACAAGGTTGACCTTCACTTCACTGGGGGCCAGTTTCGTTGATTAGAACAGGGTTTAATTTCCAGGACAACCATCAGGCTCAAATGACAAACACGGTTTTGAAACTCCCCAGATAATGAAACCTCCTCAATCAATTTCTGCAAAGTATGCTCCTTTATTTTCCCATATAAATCAGTCACAGAGAAACAGATGTTACAGAGTCTGGGGAGGGCACACACAGAAACCACTAATTTGTCTCATACTTTTGAAATAACTAAATCTCTGCACGTGCAAATTCCTTAGTCTGAAAATTGGGCCACCTATTTTGTGTCATGTCACCACTTGACAAGAACGTCCTGTGCTCCCTGCTGAGTGAGTCGACACTTCTTCATTATGGGATTCTTGCTCAGGTTCGTAAAGCTGATCTTGCCTATCATCACCTTCAGGTGAACTGAACCAGATGATCGTCAAGTCCCTTCATCCCATCAAATAAAAACCATGTAGAGGCTTTTCACAGGCTATTTTGGCTCAGAGCCAAAGTCAAAATCTCCTCATCTCACACTGACGTGACATGTCACCTCCAGGCAAAGTCAGTGTGCCCTGAAGGTTAAAGCAGTCGTCACAGTCTGTAAAAATTCTTTTTGGAAATTGCAGAAATATAACTCTTTTCCTCTTGTTAGTACTGACGGATGCATATGTGGGGCAGGGACAGCATGTCATGTTATGTGTGCCTTAAGTTCTCTTGACACATGCAGCTTCTGACATCTCCACATTTTTCATCTGTGACGTTTCTGTTTGATAAATTGCCATGGATCTTGGCATGCCTCGGCCATCTTTAACCTCCTGAAACCTGAGCTGAATTTTTTTTTTCCTCCTTTCCATTTGGGATAAGTAAGACCTAATAATTGTAATGCTCATACTTGGTCTCTGTACAGGAAGTGAGGTAATAAGTGTTTTGATCTATGTTTTTGAATTTTTTATTGAGCTTAAATGTAAATTAAAGAGGTGAAAAGTTAAAATAAGCAAACGAGTCAAAATGTGGAAACAAAATGTCAAAAGTATGGACAGAACGTCAATTTAAAGGTGAATCATGCAGAAAGTACAGAGGCCCAAAGATGACAATTGAGCAGGATTATTCCTGTAAAAACTGAATTTTTATGATAAATCTGCATACTTTACCTTAAAGCAAAAAAAGACCATTATGGTTTGAAATTTTAAATTAAGAAAACAAACGTTCAAAATGAAGAGATTTAAAAAAGTCAAAATTAGACTGTAAAAGACATAAGTATGGATTCAAAGACAAAATTAGACTTTTTTTGTATGAAATGATAAAGAGTCAAATAAAGAGATAATATAAAGGAGCTAATGTAAAAGTCAAATTGAGTAGAATTAAAGTCAAAAGTATGAACAGAATGTCAACTCAAAGAGATACAAATCCATCAGTTCAGGTAAACAAAATTTAAAAAAGGAGATAAAATGTCAAAATAAGGAGGTTTAAAAGCTCAAAATATGAGAATGACGGCATAATAATAGATTTATAGTTAGTCAGAAACTAAGAAATTTAAATCAGAAGATATTTTTAAATGAGGACATTAAACATTAATATAAGGAGATGAAAAGTCATAAATAAAGTTGTTGTCACTAAAATGAGGGTTCTATAAAATGAAAATTCATTGGTATGAATGGCAGAAATGTAATGTCAACATATATGGATGCTGGGTCTTAGGAGGTTAGACCAAGGGTAAACCAATATGGGTTTTTGGGCCAAGGCCAACACCATTGTCTTTTTCTTCACCCTTAGCTAGTGACAAAAACAGGCTAATATCTTGGAAGAATATTTAGGGCCAAATTTTAAAGTTTGTTTAATATCAGCATTATGCACAAATAACAATGGTCAAATAAAAGAAACTACAGACAAACATTTAGCCAATTCCATAACCAGAAAAGGTTTCTCTTGCCCACATAAAGGTTTCTAGTGCCCACAAGGAACTTATATCTTCACTCTTTTGAGTATGTCCCTTTGGGGGTTTTGTGAAAATGAAAAAGTCAGTCTTTCCTAATTTAAGCCAGGGTCAGTGATGTTGGGCAAAGAATTATGGCTACCACACAACAGTTACCATGTTTCTTTGGACAAGAAGATTACTTTGAGAAATCTTGGGTAAAGTTTTGGGTGACACTGCTACCACACTTTTTTAATGGCTGACCTTGTTAGTTTTCTAAAAAGTTGGAGTAGGATTATAGTGCAGTCCTTCCAAACAACTATAGTTGTTCGAGTTAACAGCGCCTGCTGCCCCCAAATGTGATAATTTGCTCAAGGATGAAGTAGTAGAAAGAAGTAAGGTTCTGGAGCTGTTCCCTTTTTAAGTCATCTGCTTTTCTGTCTTTCAGTGTCTATCAGCTGCATGCTTACCAGAGCGGTCAAAGACAAGAAAACAGAGATGTAAGAAATGCAAGTCATAGAATGTTTCTGAAATCCACCCCTGATATTGAAACAGAGAAATTCTCCTGGAAGAAAAAACCCCCCACATCCCATGGATCATTAAGCATCTAAAGCACTCACTTCATAACTTAAAACTTAATTCTGAGTGAAGATTTCTCCCCTCACCACACAACCATCAACCACAGCACTGACTTCATCAAACTCACCAGAAAACGACTCTTTGCTGCTTGTTCAGCAAGGATCAGGTACACATGCATTCCTGTTTTCATCTTAGACACTTGTTTTCCCGTAATACAGTCTGATGCCATTTAACTCTCAAATGTGACTCCGTTACTAAAAGTTTGAAAATATTTATGCAGTACGTGACATTAAAAGTGGCCCCAAGATTACCAGATCACTTTCTCATCAACACAGAACGAGGGATGTAGACTTTTTGTTTTTCCTCTGTGTATCCTTTGTGCATTAATCGAGGTTCCCAGAAGTTTTCACATTAACATGTGGCTCAACCAGAAGAGATTTTTTTTTGGGAGACATCTGTCAATCTTTAAGTCTTTTTTCAAATGTCATGCACTCAAACAGGAAAATACTGCTGTCTCCCCTTACCTTGACATTTTTCCTTCTGCAAGCAGCCTCAAGGCAGGGCTCTGGTGACAAGGGACCAAGCTGCATGACTCATTTGTTTATGAAAAGATGGTGGCTGTCAGCCACAAATCTGTCAAAACCCATGATCAAAGAGGGAGCAGGCTAGTGCTGGAGAAAAAGAACTTTTCATTTGTTGGTACAGCCATCAGCAGCGGGGTTGCTGTGTATTCTCAAGAGCCCATTATGAGGAGGCTCTGACAAAAGCTGGTTTGCTGACAACTAAATAAGCTAAAGTGCACCACTTGAAGATGTGTCAAGGAGTACTGTATCCTAATTTCCCCTAAGCTTAATTTCTTGTCCTTTGCATACTGTCTATTTTTCTCCAAGAAGAGCTCAATCAGTTATTTTTTTTCTCCTACAACAAAACGTTAGATAAGCATTTCAGTTGCCTTTGTACTCTTGCTGCAGTTGCTTTTCCAATTTATTTTAATTCTCCCGAAGAGGTTTTTTTTATTATTTTTCCTGAAACCAGGTGCTGCAGAGAAGCTAAATGTAAATAGGCATAACAACAAACATTGGCAACATATTACATTTGTATTAATGAAATGAAAAACACTTTATTGATCCCAGAAGGGAAATTTCTATAATGAATACGAACAAAGGCGGACGTTGACTTTGAACTGCCATCATATCTCTCACAAAGACTCAATGGTACGTAAGTGGTTCATGTGTTACCTCTGTGCAGTAAGGTTCCTGGTTTGATCCCCAGCTTGGGCCTTTCTGTTCACTGATGGGCCAGCTGGACGGTTCTATCTATCAGACATGAAGATATTTCACTAGTTCATCTGGGAAAGAGCTGTTTGAAACTGTTTTCAGAGGCAGGACCTAGAAAAAATGCCAGCAGCTGATGATTGGACGACTGTTCTGCTTGACACACTCATCACAGAGCAACCCACATTAAGCTGCGGTATGACAAAGCAGATTCCTAACCTGAACCTGACATGCCGAACAAACGGTACCATATACCAGCCAGAGGTGTTTACCTAGTCTGTTTCTGCTCCTCTCCCAGTCCATCCTCTCTGTGAGGTTACATTTCTGTGCCAAGATTGCATATTGTCCCATTCATGTTCGGGTTGTGACTGGGTTCTCAGGCTTCTTCTCAAAAGACATACTTGTACGCTTAAGTGGTGATTCTATATGTCCATAGGTGGGAATGTATCTGGTTGTGTGATAAACTAATGACCAGTCAAGTGTTTACCTGCCTCATTCCCTGTGCCAGTGGGGAAAGGTCAAAACCTCAAATATAGGATCAAGCCAACTTTTCCAACTATTTTGTGTTTTTACAATCCTGTGAAATCTTCATCCAAACTTATTTAATGAGTAGGCAGCCAACCCTTGTCTTTATCTTCCCCATACTTATCGTTAGCAGTGTCTGGTACCTGTTCTACAGACGGTGAAGAAAAGAAAGGGAGAGCAAGACGTGGGCTGTGTTAAAGAAGTAAAAGCAAAGAAAAACTGGCTGATTGTGTTATACTTTTTTCAAAAGAAAACCCGCTCCATCTGCCACCAGCAGCTGCAGGTCTACCATTGACAGGGCCCTCCCCATAGCATGCTAAGTGGCTGCTTCACTTAACCACTCGGAGGCCCCCAACTGACTGTGTTTGATAGATAGATTGCCACGAGTGACCTCTCTGACACTATTGCGTCTGACTAACCTGGCAACCATGATGTTGCTCTCTCTATGTTACCAACATCACAGAGAGAGCAACAGGAAAATATCAAAATATTTAGATTGTTGATAAAAACTGGGAACAGCCAGGATGTTTACAAGAAGAGAAAAAAATAGAAGATGAATCCTGTCAATCCTTCAGGAGCAGGAGGAAAGGAAAAAGAAGATTAAAAACACTATAAGAGTTCGGCTCTTAAGGACATTTAAATCGATACAACAAGAAAGAGTTTAAAAATATGGTAATAAAGATGAGCAGCATAAAGCAGCAGACAGTGTTGCTGCTAAGTTATGTTGCCGGTGCTAAACTAACAATATACATTTGACTTATGAATGGTGTAGGTATACGAAGTTTGTTCAATTTAACACTTTTAAAAACCAAGAAATAACTAATCACAGTGGTTTAGGTTTTTTAATGTCTTGTCAGGCTCATCATCAGCGTGTCAAACATTTTCCTTCCCTACCTGAGGCCTGTTCCACTGATACAGTTTGTAAGTTTTGTTGTTGCCACAATGTGTTTATCTCTGTTCTACAATATTTTCATTTGTATTTGTATTCCATTTTCAACCTTGTTAATTTTTTTGTTGACTTTTTTTGGGCAACCACAGCTATGTTGTTCTTTCATCTTTGTTGCAGTGTTTTTTTTTTGTGTGTAATTTATTATCTTGCTGTGTTGAATAAATATAAAGTCAACCTAGAATCTTTAATGTAAAGAGAAAACCCTTTCATTGCTTACCAAGCAAAATAGGAATTTCTGGTACAACTTCCCAGTCTTTTTCAGCTGTGGAGAAGAGAAAATCAGTACAATAGGTGAAAATAAGGTTCGGTTGCAATGACAATACTCCACTATCAACAGCAGTAGAGGGCCACGAAATGATCCTGCCGAGGGCCCCAAATTATCCAAGACCAGCCCAGACTATCAACCAAACTGTGAAGCTGGGTGTTTCAAGATGGTATTGTAAAATCCACTATGTGTAAGAACAAAATAATAGCTGTGGTATTCAACTGACACACTTTTTACATTCACTCCAAGCTGAAGTCGTTCATCAAATTTGTTTTCTGCAGTGCAACAATCTCCTTTTGTGCATCAAGGTTGGTCAAAGGTTGTTTCACTGGTAAAGTTCCTGCAAGGCTTTGTTTCACTGCAGCAGTTTGGTAGTTTTGGAGAAAAATGTTGGTGTTTTACGGTGTGGACATTTTTTGTTTCTGTTGTGAAACATGGGCAATGAAGAGGTTAAATACTTGGTCATGTTTTACAAAAACAAAAGTTGAATTTAACTTTTAAGGGTGATGGAAAAGAGGTTAAAATTATTGTTTTCTAGAACTTTCTCTAATTAACTCGAGGCCTTGAGATTTTACTGTTCTTCTGTAAATGTATGGCTCAATCCAAGCTGAACCATTGGTTGGCAGATGTCTGGTCCTTTTTCCTGGATGAGCAGCTGACCTTTAGACATGAGACCATGCCCTGAACCTGAATCATTTAATGGTGTAAGATAATTGCAGGTCCAACTGCTGCCTTTTCTCAGTAGTATAGGCAGTATGTATTCAAAGATATATTTTTAAAGACAAAATGTGAAAGCCGCTGAATAACTGTCTTTCTTTAGTGGATACATATGGTGACAAAATGTACAGTTAATATCTAAAAATGCTTTGGTAAAATTTTCAACAATCTAACTTTTTTATTTGTTTTGCTTAAGTTTATGACTTGCAGAATATTCTTGTCATATTCCAGACTTACTGAGCTCGCCCACACCATTTTGAAATAATTTAATCATTTATACATCTGAAACAAACAACAATGTCAAAATTATAATGGTAGAAATATATTTAAAAAATACATGAATGAACATGAATGAACCTACTATCTGTAACCCATTGGTAATTGCAACGATACATGTGTGAGGTGTTTTGTGTCGGTCAAAAAAAAAGGTAGGGAAAGAAATTGGCAAGATTGATAAAGAGCTTAAATAATAAAGAACAGGTCCAGCCTGCCAAGTTGCAAGACATCAAACCACTTGGCTCTGCTTTTCTCCATCTGCAGGTGACTGGGATGGAGAAAACACACAGCAGGAGGATCA
Source organism: Thalassoma bifasciatum (assembly GCA_008086565.1). Lineage (NCBI taxonomy): Eukaryota > Metazoa > Chordata > Actinopteri > Labriformes > Labridae > Thalassoma > Thalassoma bifasciatum. The sequence goes on from RPOG01001792.1 coordinate 60,599, forward strand.
GTGACACAGTCAGGAGTCAGCACACACTGTAAAGCCTAACAGCAAAGCCTAATAAAGAAAACAGACACAGCCTGTCAGGAAGAGGGACCAGTCTTTGTGTGGATTAAAAAAAACATCATTTTGCAAAAAGGTACCAACAAAGAGATTCTAAAACAAAACACAAAAAGTTTATGTAATTGTGCATCTGCTGTTTTTCAATATCTTGGCGCAATTTAAAATTTCATTTTTAAATCAGTAAAATCGTACCAACAAGACAACAACGGCAGCTAATAACAGTGGGTCGTTTAGTGGAAAGAATTTATTTCAGGGATTTTTACATTTAGAGGCAAATTCACAAATAATTGAGTAAGGGAACTGATTTCATTTGTTATGTCTGAAGGTCTGATTCCAATATTAAAGTGCAGAAACAACCACAAAGTTTCTTGACTTCACACTGCGTGTGCCTATTTTGCAGCTGGTTGTAACTGCGATGAGTTGTCACAACTGTGTACAGCTTTGTTCTTTTCCTGGAGGTAAATGTACAGCAACACTGAGACAAAACACACAGAATAACATGAGCATACTTTGTTTTCTTTTATTGATTTATTTCTTTTAAGAAAAGAGAATTCTCAGGTGACTTTAGATCAAAAGAAGTGGCAGTAGTTATCAAATATAGTGGGTTAAAGTCATAGGTTACAGCATTCCTCAAGATACAGACACTCAAAAAAGCAAATAAGTACATTTGAAAGATCAAAGTCTCTAGTTTCAGAAAATGTCATGTTTTTATATGTGGCTAAAGTCCACATCAGGATAAACGCAGCTGAAACACTTTAATTTTCCTCTCCTCTTTTTATAAGCAATTTTTGAACATCATTAACTTCAAGATGCTACATGTCAGACATAAAACATCCACCACATCATTTCTACACCTGCTCATCTACATATGGGTGAAATTTGAGCTTTTGAGGTAAAACTTTGTAGGAGTTAGAGAATTTTTAGTCTCAGGTGACTAAACACCAGGAGATGCGTTTTTTGTTTTGTATGCATCTATCTAGAGACTTTGTGCTAACAAAACCAGCTGTATCAGTACTCACTGTCCTCTTTGTAGTCAACTTTGCTCTCAATGTGAAACGGTTCACCATAAATTGTGACATAATAGCTCCTGGTCGTGGATTGTACCTCTCCTGTTGCTCACATGAATATGAATGATGACGTGGCAAAAAAACGATTTTTCAGCAGTCCAACATGCTACGGCAGGCTTTGTGTCAAGGGTAAGGCTATTTGCTACTGTACGTGTGATTGACATTGCAGATAGCCTACAAACGAGCCTGTTAGGAGGGATGTTGTAAGTTGCAGCAACTAGAAGGAACATCTCATATGGCCAAAGTCAAACGAAGCAGAGGCATGGAGAACACTGAACACAGACCTGCTCAAGGCACTGGAGGCATCCCTGCGTGGAGGGGTGGAATCCAAGCTCAACCGGTTTGGGGACATCTTATACCAGGCATGCAGAGACAGGTTTGGCAAAGTTAACTCCAACCAAAGGTCCACACCAAAGGAGAAGGGAAAGAGGGAACTGGAGATCGACCATCTGGTGAGAAGACGCTGTCAACTCTGAAAGAATTGGAGGAAGCCAACACTGGCAGAGAAAGAGGTCCTGAAAGTCTTGTAGGAGGAGGTTAGGCAAAGACTGTCCAGGCTTCGTAGGGCTGAACGTAACCGGAGCACAGCAAACAGAAACAAAAAGAGTGAGACAGCTTCTTCAAAGACCCCTGCCACACAGCTGCTCGAGGAGAAGAAGAGTGGAACGCTCAAAACCACCAGGGAGCAACTGGAACAGCACATCGAAAGGCAGCACAGCAATCCGCGAAACCAGCTGAGTTCTGCCAAACCCAACCGCAGTCCAAGAGCAATCGCATTATATTGGTGTTTCCACTGAGCTACGCTTAGCCCGACCCAGATCAGATTAGGGGGGCATCATGATCAGCTTTTCCCTTCAGTGGAGCAATGGAGCCCCAGGTTGTGCTGGGGCGTCAAACTGCAGCTGGCTATGTGGAGATGCTGCAGAGGGCGTCCTTCATGACTGAGGGCCCTGCTCTGAGAAATAAACCCTGTTTTGGAGCATCCTGTGTGTTCCCCTGAGAAAATTTTGGGATGGATGGAGGGAAGTTTTAAAAAATAGAGGTCAGCTCCAAAGAGTGGAACATTTAAGTCATTTAAAAGATAAAATGGTGTCTGTAAGCTGACAGAATACTTCATCAGTTTTGTAGAGAGGTACAAATGAGTCACACACATTGACTGTAAAGAATGGACAGCGTGGCTCCGCATGTCACCGTTCTACGATTTTGAAGCCAAAAACCCCGTTTCTCTAGCCGCCATTGTGCAGCCAGAGTCTGCGCAGTAGAGAATTTCTGGTGGAGCCAAGTAAAAAAGAGAAATAAAAATATTTATTTCTTCTTCTTCAGAAGGTTTAGTCTCCTTTTGGCTCTTTCCTGAAGTTTCTTATATCCATGATAAAAACTACTCACGAACGGCAGCTGTCAACTATCATAAAATGAAACTTATAATGCGGTTTTTAGTGTCCAATAACTAATGAGAAACTAACTTCTCAGAAAAAAACACCTGAACACCATGCAGCCAAATGTCATCGTCATACCACCTTAGCGTAAAGATGAGAGAAACGTTTCTACGAGGTATCATAATTTTTTTAAATTTCCCGGCTCATATCTGGAATACATGGGGAGGCGGGGCTTATGACCTATACTGCAGCCAGACACCAGGGGGTGGGGCATCTGCTGGAGGCATACATAAGAAAAGGGATAATCAGTTTTTCAATATTCTACTCTGCTGTCCTGTGTCAGCTAAGTATACCAATGTAAAGACAACTGTATGTCACACACACTCTCGTCACATGTACATCAGCTGTAAATGAGACAAGTGTAGGAGTAAAGCCTCTGCTGGCTTTTTAACCATCATTAGTTTCCTTATCTTCATCTTCAGAGCCAAGACCATACCGTCCATCAATGGCCAACACATCAAAACTTGAATTGAGAGTGCTTCCAAAGGGTAGTAAATGCTGCAAGAGTGTGATGCTTCACTCACAGGGACAATAATTTCTCTGTCAGAAATGTCATTTGCTCTGCCTTCCTCCCGGTTGTTGTCATGAGAACCTTTGATCTGCAGGCATTTTTCTTGTCATTTGCATCTAAAAGATACTTTCCATGTGGGTGTAAAAAGGTGGAATACAGGGCTGAACTATATGCTCACTATCTCAGGTGGCTTGGGATTTATAATGGGATTGGAGCATGGAAGTGAGTGAGCACAGGGTTTTACAAATCTGTGTTTTTTTCAGTTTTGTTTTGTATTTCATTGGCAGGTGTCATTCCCATTTATTCATTTATTTATGCAGCTAACATTTTAAGCAGTGATTCTATGTGCTGTTTCATAAATAAGACTCTGGAGCCAATTGATTCTTAGTTGATGCAATAATGTCAATTGGCTAAAACAAAACCCGGACAGAGCAGTTTTATTAAGTTTGATCTTCGGTACAAAGCACTTTCACACATGCATCAAATATAGGGAATTGCTTTCTTCATTGTTTAGAATAGCAATAAGTTAAATTTGGACAAGGTTAAATTTTCCTACCATTCTATTGAATACATTCATTGTACTTGGAAAACTGTTTTGGTTTAGTTTCGGTAAGCTCAGCACTTCACAGGTTTGGATGAATTGCTTTTGACTCTTTAAGCGTGCCAGGGCTGATTTCAATGTTGGTGATGGCAATCTTCTACACCACCCTGTGTGTGATATAATACATTTCACAACTGATAGGAAAAAAAAGGAAAAAAGCATTACAGAACTGTATCTCTCCAGGCTGTGTCTTCCATTAGCTCAGGCTGAGACAGATGAAATAAATACTGCTGACCACTGTCATTGTTTTTAAAAAGCTTACCAAGAACGAAGGGGGACTGCAAATGTCATACAAATAAGATGAAGTCTTGTAAATCAAGAAGTAGTTTGGCATTTTGAGGAAAAATAATAGGATAGGTTTTTGTTTAGACCAATGTTTGTCAACCTTAGGGTTGTGACCCCTTATGGGGTCGCCTGGAATCCAAACAGGGTCCACTAAAATGTCTTGTAATTGATAACAAAATGTTTCAATATTTAGATAGCACTTGATTATGAAGGTTTGCAGTAATTTAAGTTTTTTTGATTTTAAGTATTCTATAACCAAGTATTTAAGCACCCAAGCAATTTCTTTTCTGTTTTTAGTTTCCAGGACTCAGTATTTTAGTGTTTTGGGCAGTAGACAAAATTTGCAGAGCATTAATGACTTTTGTGCTGTTTATTTCTGAACTTTGTCTACAGTTGTTTACATTGTTTACTGTTCCCTATGCATTTTATTGTCCCTCTGAGATAAAAAATGTATTTTGAATTTGAAAGTTCACTTATAATAAAATCTATATCCTGATCAGGAAAACAAAATTGTCACTTTGTGCACTAATACTGACTACAACTTCAAAATCAGGTTTTTCTAATTCTTTACTTGCTGAAATGGGCTTCTATACATCAATATGTGTATATAAAAAATGTGTTCACTTCAAACAGAAAAGGGGTGTTTTAAACACGTAATTTGATTATGAAGCTACTTTGTCACCTTTGAGTATCTTTGGGCATTTTGCAGGATTTCCATGGGGCTGAGTAGGGGGTCCTCTTTTTTGGGGTTTCAGAATATGGTCACACTAGAGCAGGGTTTGCCTGCCGGTGTGCGGCTCTTCCGTCCATTCTTCAAAAAAATGAGGCGCTTTAAAAATGTATCAGGTGTGGGCGGGGTGAGTGAGCGGAGCAGAGTGCGCATGTGCAGATGAGAGCGTGTTGAGCTCGAAGCCTCATACAGTGTGTGGTTCGGAGGGAAAAGAGAACAGTGCAGTTGCTGGGGCGCTTTTCTGCTTAACGAAAAATGGCTGGGAAAGTGTGCAGCAAAGCGCAAGTTTAAGACTGAACTGAGGACTTTTTTTTAACAGAGTGGAGAGTGAATTTTTCTTGTTGAACGTAATAAAAAGCCATTCTATCTCATATGCCAGACATCGTCGGGACATTTCAAAGTTGCCAATATCTGTTATCGTTGATACAGGCATTTGTCACGTATTATACTTTTGGGGTAGAAAAGTCAGAAAAGGGAAAGAGAGAGAGAGAGAGAGAGACTGTGACTTTGTGTGTGTTTGTCAGTGGCGATTGCTCTAAGACTGCAAGGGAAGCTCAGCTTCCCCTAAAATGTAAATTCAAAAAGGGAAAACGTGGTGAAATATGTACCGCTGTGTGTATATTTCATTTACTAAATATGCACCATGACACGAATTCCTTCTCATTCATCCCTGCAGCTCCACAGTGTTTTACACAGACAGACGCAGCCTCTCTGGGGTCTGTGGAGCAGTGGGCGGGCCCTGACACTCAGCTTCTGGATGATGATTGGATGATCTGTCTGAGGCTAAATCCATTTTTGATTGACGGTGAAATGAGCGAATCATCGATCTTATAAACATGCACCGGAGCATTTTCAGAGTTTTTTCATTCCGTTGTTCTTGATAGATCCGGAGACTTCACTGATACCCGGCCACTTTATCTTTTTTAAAAACAATTAGAAAAAGAAAGGGGGTAGAATTTACATAGAAATAAACACACACATTCATGATGTCTTAAATCTTCTCTCTTTCCTTATTTTGTTTTAACGTTGTTGGTTTTAATTTTTCTGATGTTTTTTCTCCTTTTTGGTGGTGGTTTTAGCCTTTTTTTTTTTAAAAGTTACATATTTTTATATAGTTTCCTCTACTCCTCCACACATTTCTCTTTTATTTCCCCTTTATTTCAGTATTTTGTTTCTTTTCAATGTTCATTTTAATTTCTGTGAAGCACTTAGTAACATTGTTTTGAAAAGTGCTGCATAAATAAAGTTATAATTATTATTCTGTAGGCTGGGAAAAAATGAACTTCCTCTCCTTGAAAGACCAGCAGCTGCAACTGTTATGTGTGTGTGTGTGTGCGGAGGTAAGGGATGTGAAAATGTGAAAAAAAGACAGCATGAATGAGGGAGATACCATGTGTAAGGGTCTGAAGATGGACCAGGGGACACTGGTTTGAAGAAATGTACTGATTTTCATTTATTGTCATTTCCCGTTTGTGTGATAGAGTTTGTAAACCCACATTTAAGATGTGGCTCTTTGTAGTGCCACTGTGATTTTTTTGGCTCTTGGAGTCTGACTGGTTGGCCACCCCTGTACTAGAGCTTTACATTTGCCCAAATAGTGTACTTAACTTTAAAAGATTCTTAAATACTTGTGCAAATATAATCATTTTGCTGATTCATGGTTCTATATGCCAATGTTTCTGCAGTCATCTGCCTTTTGTATTAAAATGTGGCTAAAAAAACAATTCTCATTCATTCTGTATCAGTTTTGATTTAATTGTGCTCATAACATCATCCCTCCTTCCCTTACACACACAAACCAACACACACACAGATGTGGGTGCTCATACTCTTGCACATCGAGGCACCAGAGGACATCACACATTGTCTCTGACTTTTGCAATTTTATTGCCTGCAGTTGTGGTAGAGGGGGGGTAGGGGGTGGTCGGAGGGTTGCAGGGATGGGTGACAGGCGCTCTGACCAGCTAAGCTTTGCAGGCCGTAATTGGAGTTCAGGAGGCAGTGCAGGCTGCTGGGTATAATTGGATGACAGCCAGGAAGTTGTGTGGATGGTGGTCTGAGACTTGCCCCCCCTTTTTGCCAACCATCTCAATTACTCCCTTATGGTATGAGGATGATCCTAAGGGCCTGGCCACTGACACAGTAACTCCAGCTTCTCTCTAAATGTGTGTTTGTGTTGGTGCTGGATATAGGGAAGGATATAATGAGCCTCAGTCATCATGAGGACCAGGATGAATGCATCGGGAGTGGACTAGTTTGCTTGAATCATCTAGGAGGAGACGGACATGTTCAGTCATCTGTGCAGCATAATCCCAGATTTACGAGAGCACTCTAAGTAACGGCACAGAAGTTTCCCTGAACACTCCCTGAAGACACACTGATACACACACAGAGCAGCTGCAGTGCTCGTGGAATGACAGTGACAAAGGCTGATGGATTGACATGGAAGAACATGGAAATGCATTAAAGCTCTAGCCAGCGATGAGCATTTTGAAATTTGCCCATCAATACCCAATAAAGACGGGAGTCCCAAGTGGAATGTTATCATTTAGTCACAGAAATATCTTAACATTTTTTACCTAAGGATGCTTGGTTAAGAAAAAGGAGCTAGAGTTGTTGGGAATGTTTTTTTTTTTTTTCCTTTTTTAGCTTTAGTCTTGTTTTCTGGAGTTTCCATTTTCCCTTATAATGACCGCTGTGGCTAAATAAATTGTAAAAAAAAAAAAAAGAAAAAAAAACAGAAAAGAAGAAGTGGCAGGGGAGAATACAGTTGCTGGGCAACGTGGCTTTACAGGAAAGGGGCATATTACATACTTGTTGGTGAGCACTTAAAGACCTCAGTGAGATAATTTTTGGTCTTTTTGTGGGCAAAACCATAGTTTGATCCAAAATGAGACAGTCCAACAACATCAGAATCAGAATGAGAATCAGCTTGATTGCCACGTATCTTCAAGAAGCACACAAGAAATTTGATTTTTGGTTTAATTGTGCTCCCTCTGTACAAAAATAAGTATGAATCAACATTAAATATCAAATACATTAAAAAAACGATATTACATAACTACAATAAGAAATACAGAAATACTCAAAATATGGAAACTTTGCACAAAAGGAAGATAAAAATGTGTACACATTTAAGCTTAAATAGTGCAATGAAAATGTGCAATGCAGAGAATGCCCAAGTATTCGCAGAAGACCTGACAGTGGGCTGTAGTTGCCTTTGAGCTTAATAGCTAGCAAGCTATGATTATTATAATGACTGGTTTAATGGTAACTGTTCATCAGTGTGACGGCCTGTGGGAAGAAACTGTTCATGTGTCTGGATGTCCCAGCGTACAGAGCTCTGACACAGAAAGTGTCCAGGGTGTGAAGGGTCAGCAGAGATGTTACCAGCTCACTTCCTGATCCTGGACCTGTAAAGGTCCTGGATGGAGAGCAGGCTGGCCCAAATGATCTTTTTCTGCAAACCTGACAGTTCTTTATAGTCTGTGCTTGTCTTGTTTGGAGGCAGAGGGAAACCAAACAGAGATGGAGGTGAACAGGAGAGACTGGATTATGGGGGTGGAGAAGATGATGAGCAGCTCCTGAATAACTTCCTGAGCTGTCTGAGGACTCTGCTGATAAAATTTAAGTGGGAGGTCCACTCAAGATCCCGGGAGATGGTGGATCCCAGGAACCTGAAGGTTTCCACAGTAGACACAGTGTTGTTGAGAGTGGTTGGGGGTTCTCCTGAAGTCCACTGTCATCTCCACATAGGGATATAATGGTTACCGGTGTAATGGTCAACCCCAGAAAAAACGCTGACTGTAGCAATAACCGTCGTCATGTCAAAAACTGCTGATGCTGATCACAAAGTAGAAGAGTTGCTGAATGTCCTCCATCGTTGCACTTTGTTTACAATGCTGCTAATTTCTTTTTCTTGCATTTATTCGCGGGGTACACTGTGTAGCGCTCATAGTGCTGCAGTGACGTCACGCTGTTACGCGACCCTCGACATCCGGCCCATCAAACAGGGTACGATTGGCTGTGGAAACGCACACAGGATCAGACTTTACTGATCTGATCCGTACAAAACTGTACTGATCAGTACAGGACTGCCTGGTGGAAACGAGGCTTTTGGGACTGGGGTGATAATGGAGCGTTTGAAGCAGGAGGGGACCTCACACAGCTCCAGAGATCTGTTGAAGATCCGGGTGGAGATCGGGGCCAGCTGCTCGTTGTGGATGAGGGCCTTTATTGTCTCAGATGGTAAAACTGCCCATTCTTCTTGGCAAAAAGGCTCTAGGTTCTGTGAATTCCTGCGCTGTCTTACATGAACTGCTGGTTTGAGATCTGCCCACACTGGATTGATGATATCAAGAGTTAGCTGTTTTGAAATGAAGTCAGTATTGACGTCGTGGCCAGACACGCAAACACCCGAAAGAAGTGACGCTACCATGTCACCAAGGAACAAAATAAACAAAACGTCTGGATGTGGGGCCTAATCTACTAAGAACCCACTATTTTTTCCCCTTTTTTTGTGACTGAAACAAATGGAACTTTTGAAAAACTGGATGAAATAACTATTTCTTTATTAAAGTGTTTTTGTGATTGGCACAAGTAAAACTATTGAAAGTATACTGTAAAACACAACTGTTTTTTGTTTTATTTTCTGAATTTTACTTGACAATACAAACATTTTTCAAACCTTATTTACTGTTTCTGGTGTCTTATTAGATATTACGGCCTATTTCAACTCCCTCCTTTGAGTCTGAACCTGATGGCATTAGCCCTAAATGTATGCTAAGTGTTTAGCTCAACAGTAAATACCTGCTACACTTACCACAGATAGAAGCAAATTTCAGTAGAGAAATTGTGTCCCTCGGTGGTGCAGTCTTCCTCGTCTTGACTAAATTTTTCTGTCAGCTGAGAAAAAATTGCGCTGCAATCTGTTGCTACAGCATCATGTAAATTCTTTACATTGCACTATATTTTGATGTAAGTCAAAGCAAGCAGTCAGGTTTGACAGCACAAAGCAGAGATCAGGAGAGTGAGGCAGCTGGGAAAAGTGTCCTGGAGACACATCTGACATTGAGGTGCTGGTATCTAGAGAGGGAACTGGCATAACTGTGCCCCATCATTGTTAACCTCCTACAGCAGAGGGAGCAGAGCTTTTCAGGCGCCAAAAGTCCAACATCCAATGCACAGCAGGGCTCGATATTATAACTGGCGCGCTGACCCAGATGCATAACTGACCCTTTTCCCTTCAGAGTGCTAAATATACGCACTAAAGATTAAAGGTCCCATATTATGCTTCTTTTCAGGTTCATAAAGGTCTCAGAGGTCCCAGAATGGTCAATTTGAAGTTTGTTGTCTAAAAAAATCAGTTTTTCGTTCACTTCAGCCAGCCTGAAAACTCTCCAGTCAGCTGTACTGAGAACATGCTGTTTCTGTGGGCTGTCCCTCCTTCAACACAAGCCATGCCCCTCCAGGAAGCCAAGCAAGCTGGAGGAGGGAGGAGTTAGGGAGGAGTTATTTTCCCTCCATGACGTCATGGTGGGCTTTTGTTTCGATCTGCCCGTTTGAGAAGACATTTTCAAAAAAGTAAAGCAGGCAAGAGAAGGGGTACCTAACTTAAAGGAGTAAAGTCCCCCCCCAATCTGTCCGACCCCTAAGTATAGTGACGATCTTTTGGTAAGTTTTTACTTAAAACGTATTATACCCGGGAAATTTGTTGAATTGTGCTAGCGTCTCGTCGAGTAAAAAGTAAGTACAAGGTCCATTTAGGAAAGATTTTGGAGACCACAGGCAGTTTTCGGTCCGTTCCCTGCCAAAAATGCTGACAAAAGAAAATTATTGGAACAGTTGAAGACGAATGACAGAGATTAAGGAGATGGAAGCAAGGCTTAAATAACTCTGATGAGACCATCATTTGCCAAATCTGAGGCAACAGAGTGTGTAACGCCGGCACTTGTTACCTATCTGAGCTGTTAAAACTCAACATCGTTAATTATGAACTATACCTTAATCATACTTTAGGGCTGTGGGTTAGAAAGAGCACCAGACAAGTCCTACATCATGCATCAATGGCTGTTCATCAAGATAGGAAAAAGTGCGTCACCCTGAGCAACCTGACAGAGGCCGAGTAAGACATGAAATATATGAACTTCATTAAAGAACTCAATGATAGAATTACAATAAACTATTTGGTGACAGTTAAAATAAATGAGTCCAAATAAGTCTCATCTTACAGGAAAGTTTGTTTGTAAGAATAAATTTGTACTCTCTTCTGATGTGGAAATAAATCAGGAGATCTGCTCATTATTAGCATTTGGAGATGACTCAGCATTTTTTAGGTCAGTCTACATCATATTAGCTTCACACAGTTCAAGAGTTAGAGTAGAACATAAAGATGCATATGTAATGGCATTCTATACATGAGCCTATTTAAGTTCCTTTGAGATGGAGGAACAACTTCACAAATAAGAAAATGCTTTTTAATGTATGCCTTTTGCATCACAACCATTTGATTGCCTAATTTTGAAAATAAATTGTTTCACATGTATTTTTCAAATCAAAAGCAAGGTGGTGGGGCCAGTAGATTTGATTTACCGTAATATCAACCCCTGCACAGCTTTTACAAGCCACATCTCATATGACTGGGTTTAAAATTAAACATACTGATTCTGGAAATTATATACAACAAGTGCCTTTTAGGGCCTCATGATGTAACATTTTCTTTCATGTCTCATCAGTCATATACCTGATGCAAAAACATGCATCAACTGCTTAATTGTCTTATTGTTGGTCAGTAACTTGCAAGAATGGATCTAAAAGTGTACTTTCAGGTTAAATATAACACATCTGACCATATTCTGGTTTTGAGGAACCATTAAATGCTGCATATTTGTTTCTTTGGGCAGAGAGAACTCAAACATGAAGATAGAGGTCAAGTACCGCAAAATCCCTAATTGAGGAGAAAAAAAAAGTATTATCCTTTTAGTGAAAGAGGTATTTGTTTAACCAGACAAATTATATCACACCAAACATGAACTCATAAATTTGAAATGCACCATCCAAACTACTGATACATGTGCAAAACTGTACTGCTTCATACTCACACCTAACCCTGGCAGCACATCACCCCCACCCTCATCTACCTTCACTGGCTCCCGGTCAAGTATCTCATTCTATACAAACTCCTCCTTCTCACCCACAAGTCCCTTAACGCACTCGCTCCCCAATACCTGACTGACCTCCTCCACCCACACTCCATCCTGGAACCTGTGATTGTCTGACGTTGGTCTCCTTTCCATCCCACGAACCAAACATGTGACTGCCCCCATCCTCTGGAACTCTCTCCCTGCCAAAAACCATAACTCTCCAACTCTGGACAGTTTCAAGTCACACCTCAAAACCCACCTTTTCTCCCTGGCTTTTCCAAATTCATGATAAGCTTGGGTCTCTTCCTGTTTGGTGTTTTGTTTTGTTTTGTTAGGCTATGTTAAGAGACCTTGTATTCCATGAAAGGCGCTGTATAAATCAAAGCTATAAATATTTATTATCATTAATACCAGGAAGCAGGGGGGGTTAGAGCCTTTGTTAATACTAGTGTAAAAAACTAGAAAATATTTCCCTTGAGTACATCTAGAAGAGATTAGGAAAATGTGATATTAATTAGCAGACCTATTCTGTTGCTCAAATCACACCTTTTCATTGTTTATTCATTTGCATTTGATAAACATGAAGTTATCTTTTTAAATTACCAAAGCCTAGTAGCGTCAATGCAAGGAAAGAGAGTTTATCTACTTGTTCAACCTCATAAAAGATGGTTTTTAACAAAGTTTAACACCCTCCAACCCCACCCCTGAAAGTCACATTAAGCCAAAAGGGCTTTGCTTATTCGGGGGCTCATTTAATGCAGCAACAATCTCACATTTTACTTGCAAGCTTTGCTCAACTAGATCATTGTGAGAGCAGCAGGAGAGGTCATCCATCTTCTCCACTCGGGCTTTTATCCCTTTCCTTTCACACAATCGTCAGAGCTAAATGCTTTGCTCTTTTTGCAGCTACCTTAGCTTCTATTAGAGGATCAGGGAGTGTGCAAACATTGGTCTGATGGGAGCCATAATCAATCCCTTAAGCACAGAGACTGGTGTTAGACAAAAAACACTCCCACCTTTGCTATACCATCCACACATCTCTCAGGCAGTGGACAGTTCTATTTATTTTTCCTTTTGGGGGGGATTTCTCCTGGAGAAAGCAGGTAGATAGCTTCAGAGGATTTCTTAATTGGGGGGATGTTTGGCATTATCTAGGGTCAGAACATTTAACCCCAGAGGAAATACTCCCTAGTTAACCTGGGTTAACCTGGCCTTGTACATCCCCAATATACCCTGCTGTCTCCGCTGATGGAAAAGTAGGGGGCCTGTTGGGATGGGGGGTGGGTGTACTGCTCACCACCTTTCTTATTGTTGTCTGCCCTTTTGTCAGTTTAAAAAGGAAACTTGGAGTAAGGGTCTGTATCTTTTCCTACACAAAATGACCTCAAATGATTTTCACTTGCCTTGGTTAGAATATGAAAAACAATGGTCAGAGGACGCAGCAGGAACAGTTATGTTTCGTATTCATTGAATTGTGCAGTAAAGGTTTGTAAACCTCCAGGTAGACAATGATCTGAGATGGAATCTCTTGATATGGAATGGATTGTAGTGAAAAAGTGCAGAAAGGGTGAGTTGCAACAGATCTCAAGTAAAGGACAAAGAGACCAAGTGTGGTTTTGTCATGTTGCTGTGAACAATATAGATAAGAATTTCCACTGCTACACTGCAAAAAACAATTGTTTCTCAGACAAAAAACTGCAGATGTGGTCACTAGGAATAGTTTGAAAAATATACAGTAAAATTGAAAACAACCAGTCAATTTTACAGTTCAAAACTTTTTTTTATTGACCTCAAAATTACAAAGGCAGCCTGTGTCACCCACATCATACATCCATGTACAGCAGGGTCTAATGTCCACTGCATTCCCTCCTCAGTCATAGTGACAAGGGAGCCGAAAGAAATACTATAAATAGCATTGTGGTCATGCTAATTCAGCAAAAAAATAAATACTTGTAGATTTTACCAGTTTACAATGTTTTTTTGTTGTTGTTGTTGTTCTTAATAGTTTTAGACTGTGAAATTGGCAGGTTGATCTGTACAGTTGTTTACAATTTTACTGTATATTTACTAAATTTAGCTGGCAACCATAGCTGACATTTTTTTTCTCTTTGAAAACAACTGTATTTTTTTTTTCAGTGTACCGCTGATAGTTTACAATAGACCATATTTTAAACATCTTGCTCCTGTAAAGTTTAATGTTCATGTTGCACAACAATCAACAGTTTTTTAGATTTAATTTCACTGTGCACAACCTCAGTGACTGCAGGTTCGCCCACATAATACCATAAGACTTAAGGATACAGATTACAGTTTTTCCTTCCAACATGTATTCTTCTTTGTTTGTTTTCAGGGCAGATTGTATCATTCGAACGTTTTTTTTTTGTTTGTTTTTTTACCGTAAAAGTCAAAGGTTTCTCCAGTTAAACAATTAACTGTTAATTACTCGACTTGATACAATAAAAGCAAATGTTTGGTTTTATGGTCATTAATTGTTGCTTTTTGACATGCGCTGCTGTATTATTATTGTGACTTTTTTAACAGGATACCAAATGCAAATAACATAGATCAGCTTTACTGCCAGTCATATTACAAATTCCATATTCACACACTATTACACCATGACAACATCAACAATCAACAAAATACCCCATGATAAAATCTTTTTCAACAATATCAACAACCAACAAAATTAATTGCAGCTGTTTTAGATCAAAATGCTATGTATGATGCAAGTTACTGGTCAAATAGCTCCTCTGCCCAGCATCACATTGTGTTGATTTTCGAGTGACATTGGAGCAGTGGTGTCTCATCATTTTACATGGGGACGGTTGCTGAACTTGACCCATCTACATGCACAACATTTTTTGTGCATAATTATGATGGATGGATGGACGGACGGACAGACAGACGGACAGATACTCTATTGATCCTGAGGGAAATTCACAGTATCCAGTAGCAGGTTACAAAGACAAACAAGACATAGCATGATGGCAAGACCTACAAATAAGTCACGTAAGGTAATAGTGGATCCTGAACAGGACATTAAAATTTTATAATTTTTTTTTACAAATATATAGGTTACATTTTTGAACAAGCTACACCCACAGATTCTTTTCAGATCATCTTAAAATCAGATACATGTACAGTATTTTTGTTAACTCAATGGGTGTGGCTTAGGGAGGCTGCCAAATCAGACTTTTTTTTTTTTAACCCACTCTTATTTGCTTTATTTTTTCCTAAACACTAAGGATATGAAGACCTTCACAAAAATATAAAATGTTCTGGGGGAAATCCAAATAGGAGGATCATAAAAATTATATCCAAGTTTTGATTATGTGCTCAAACAAGCGAGTAACATAGTTTTATTTCAGTCATCTTCAAATAAATGGATGAATATATGGATGTGACACATTGACAAGGAAAAGTTGATAAAGGATTTCTTGTTACTCAATGGGCGTGGCCAGGGAGTTGACAAAAGCTGACAATTTTTTTTGCTAACATGTTACGTCTATGCCAAAATGTTATGTCTTTTTTTTTTCCCTACTGGCAACAGGAAGTCATGCATTTCTACTGAGGCAGATTTTGCTGCACATGCTGGGGCAGCTGCATGAAATCACTTATAAGGGCCAGCCTAATGCTGCTTACAGCTTTAAGCAGGTTTTACTTTGTTACCCTCTGGCAGTAGAAAGTATGTATGGACTATTTTCTCAGTTTTCTTTTCACCATAGAGGTTCATATGAGTTTGAATATTGGGAACCACTTTCATCTCTGTTGGTTTGGTAATGTTGCTTTACTACTTTCGTATACTAATGTCCTACTTAGTCTGAAAAATGGTGGAGTCTGCCAAGACACTCCAGTGCAAAAATTCACTGTTTGTATACAATTAATCACAACAGCAGTAATAACGCAATCAAACATATAGACATTGGCCAGGGGGTATTTTATCATTTTAATTAATGGCTACTGTAATGAATGGAATATGGAAAACAATAACTAGCCTTGAACTAAGTCTTTTCCCGAACAAAGGAAAAAGTAGAGCCTGTTTACAAACAGCCACATGCTCTGGAAATATCAGAGCTGACTCTGTTGTGGTTTTCTCACCAGTGACACTGGCAGACAGCTTCTTCTGGCATGAAACCAGATCTATTTATCACCCTGACATCCTGGTGGCACATCCTGATGAAACAAGTCAAGCAAGTGTTCCTCAGGAAGACTGAAGGAGAGGGGACGGATCTTAAGCATGGATGAGCACCACTGATGTCACCAGGCTGTGACCTGTGTGACACTCTGCTTTGCCGGCAATCCTGTCAAGAGTCTGGACATTTGGCCTGTTTCATCTACATCAGAATGTCTTTGTGCAGCCAGTCTCCTCCAAGTAAATTTAGAACTTGAGCTCAAGCTTGTAACATCAGCCAAGGCTTGGGGCTTGGGAGTACAAAATAAGGGCTTATCTGGCTCTGCCATCCGGCAAGTTGACTATAAGGCCGGCCACTGGCAGCAGGCCAACAACGGGTGTCAGGCTACGCCAAGAGTAGACTTGCACACAGGAGAGGTTTAATTTCTTCTCTTTTTTTTTTTTAGCTTCATGCAAAAGTGTAGGGTATTTATGGGAGCCATTACTACTAAGATAAATTGTATTATAATGACTTCACAGTAATCTTTCATTTCTGTGACAAATGATTAAAGTGCCTGGAAATTGACTTTGTTTTCCACAGTCAAGATTAGCAGCTCAAAGACTGTCCTCTTAGTTAAACATCATATTTGCTAATATGAACGCAGCAGATCCTAAAGAAAGAAAAGATTTTGGTCAAGTGCTAACCCAAGCAGAGGATTAAGTCTTAAGACACTTGATTTCGAGAATAACCACGGCCCCTTTTGCTTTCTTTGCAGACTACCGGCAATCCTACTGTGTATCCCATACGGGAAAGATAATGATACAATTTATAAAGTTTGTATCTTTTTCATGTTCACCTTGTAAATAATGCATATGACAGACAAAATAAATATCACATCCCTAATAAAATATAACACAATATGTATGAAAAGTAATTTCACTGACAAACTCCTTAGTAAAACTGTGTAGCAGTCAAATGATGAGTTTTTACAAGGGGGGAAATTATAACAAGGGTAATATTTTCAAAAATGTTTTACAAGAAATCAAAGCCAATAAAATACGCAAAATTATAATAATAATGGTTATTACTATTACTTTTATTGTTTAAATGGTGAATTTCAAAATCTCCATGAAATATATTCAATATGAAGATAAAAAAATATAAAAGACTAAGTCACTCCTCTCTTACTGATTTCTCACAAACTAAGCATGAGACATAAATTGCACGCTTACTTTTACGATTCAGTAAAAACGAAAATTCTTTGTTTTCTTTTTACTTGACCCAACTAACTCAAGTCCATTCATTTAAGAATTACTGCGCTCTATATATTGCATTGTCCTTTTAGAATTTACAATGAAATAAATGAATGTTGATCTGTAAAAGGTCTGACGTGAATAAAAGTTATGTCTTCTTTCTGATATGTGCTCTCTCATTTTAGTTAGACCAGTCATAGTTCAGACAGGTTTTTTTTTAGCTCAGTAAAACAAATAATTAATAAGCAACAACTTTTATATTGTCAAAAAATCATTCCCGTACAGTAAAATGTGTTCAATAATCTGGACTGTGAGCACTGAGTATACCAAGTGAAATGGATTTGTAGCATCAGAAGTCGTATTCAGGCAGTTTTTGCCCTGTTAATCTGAACAGTTTGATCCAATTGCAGTGTCAGGTAGGGTCAAATAAAGTCATATCACTTGAAAATATAAGTCATAGGTTACTGACCATAGTAACTTGTATGAAATAACATAAATTCACACATACAGTATAAAGTTTTTTTAAATACTGTTTTCCTGAAAATTTCAGAGGCTGACCTATACAGAAAAAAAAAACAGACAGAAAACATAGTTTACCCTGGAGTTGAATTCTGCGACCTATATGTAAAGGAACATAGTCATTTATGTTATTCAACTGCTGCGGCTACATTCATTAGAGGACATGAGATAAACTTATATGAAGCATAGAATGCATCATTTCCCTGCAAATTGTTTATATAAAGTATATGTCTTTAAATCAGAAATATGTATGAAAAACTTAAAAGAGTTTTTACATTTACAAATACATTCACAAAATATGTAAGTTTTCCCACACATATTTCAGAGGATATGAAATATTATATATGTATGGAAAACTTTATTTGCCACACAGCTGTCTTGTACATCGCATAAATCATTTTTTACTTGATTCATTCTTTTCCCTTTTCATCTCATGTGAAAAAAGCAAAAGTGTCAACTTTCAAGAGTAAATTGTAGCATGAAACTTATAAGTCTATAAGATGCATAAGCGTGTATAAAAATGGAAACCTCAGATAAGATTTCAAAGAATTTTTTCCATTTGGACATATCTTGCAACCAGCCTTGTTAGTCCACATAAAGGAGTGTACTTCATATTACTAAATTTTCTCTGGTATGGGGGGATGTTTTTAGCAAGTATAACCACAACAATTTGAGAGTTTGAAACTGAGAGGGTATGCAGGAGTGGAGAGCCATGAATACCTTTGCTTGTACATGAACTGCTACAAAAATTGAAGCTGCAAAGGGACAGTGTCGTTGCAGCAGTTCTTCATTACGATGCTATCGACAAGGTGACTTTAGGATCAGGCCTATTTGAGGTGCCTAGTCTTGAGAGAAATTTTGATACAGCTTCATGCATGAGTTGGAACCTAGTTTTTAAGGAGAATCCTCGTATATAATGAAGTGACTCATCAACACATCCCAAGTTGGAATACAGGAATGAACTTTGTTGGTATTTGAAGGGTTGTGGCTGTTATTAACTGTCTCACCAACAATGACCTCCTGTTAACATTTTAAAACTGTTTTCCAAGGGAAGTGATAAAGCACTACATGACCAGTTCTTCAGAATTTCATGTTTAGCAACCTACAACCTTAGATATTTTGGTCTTTGTCATCCCACTCACTCATTGTTAGAAGATGTAAGGTCCAAGCTTGACCTGTCAAAATCTCTCAGAATAAGATATTAACAAAACATAATATTAGCTGGTGAGCTGAAGGGCTCAACTATCTAAAAGGAAAGGCTAATCCCTTTAGCTGCTGCTGCAAGAGTATTTATAACTTTGTCACCATGCTGAATGCTCCCTAAATCCGCTGCTCTGAACTGTTCTTGAGTTATTGTCAGACCAATGATGACTTTTGGATGAAACCTATGGCAGAAACAGAGAGGGGGCGGGAAAGCCTCGGTCCTGGTTAACTTGAGGAATATGTTTAACAACACTAAGTGGCTCAGTGCTGGAGCTGATGCCTCTCAATCAGAAAGTCGAGGGATCAATCCTAGCTCTTGCAGTCACATGCCAAAGTGTCCCTGGGTAAAACACTGAACCTCAATCTGCTCCCACTGTCTGTCAGAGGTGTGTGGAAGGGTATGGATGTGTCAGCATAAACTGGTGATTCCCTTAAGTAGAAGCTTCTACCACGTGTGTACGTGGAGTGGACGTGTGAAAGACATCAGGAGTGTAAAGTGCTTTGAGTGGTCAGAAAGACAAAAGATTATTATTAGAACTGGTCTATTTATCATTTAGCATAAATTTCAGCTAATTTACCTTAGTTTGCTCCAATTTATTTTTTATAACATATAATTGACAAGATACCTGCTACACTTTAAAAAGTATGGTTGGGCACATGTTTAATCATTTTTTAGGGGAGCTGGGAGGACATTTAGGGTTGCTTGAGTACCCCTTAAAGGAGTCTCAGAAGGGTCTTAAAGCACCCACGTGTCACTGCATATAATGGTCCTGTCATTAACCTTGGGAAAAAAATAAAAATGATAAAAATTAGGACTGTCAAAGTTAACACACTAACACAGATTAATCTATCATCATGATAGATCTGATTAAATATTTTAACACATTTAACCTATCTGCAGTGCAGAAGGACTCAAGTTCCCAGAAATGTCTCTGGTAATGCATTTTGGGTAGTTTGTTCAAGTAGAATAAGTACAGCGCATGCATAAGTGGACAGTTGGTCCAGAGTGAAAGGAAACAGAACCAACCAACTCCATGTGGAAGGTGCTCAGCAGCATGTTGGCCCCCTGGGTGGAAAATTTGAGCACAACAAAAAAGTAGCAAGTGCATCACAACAAACCACAGGTCCATTATTGTCGAGGACACAGGCTCAACAAAGATTTGCAAGTTGCCTCTGAAGATAATTGGTACAAGACTCTATCAAGACCTTTTTTTGTTGATAGGACCAGCTAAATGTATCTAAAAACACATGGAGTGAGCTAGTATATGCTCCTCATTTTTAAGTCTGTTTGCTCATGGGAAATTAAACATTTAACATAAAGTAACAAAAAATAAATAGATAACATTAAACTAATCACGATTAATCACAATTAATTGCACAGCAACTGTGTGATTCATTTCCAAGTGACCTGGACCATCTGATGTTAGCTCGTCAGTGATGGCCACAGTCTCTATTTATTGAATGCACTACTTCTAATACCACATTTTGATATTTAGATACATATTTTAAAGTGCTGCCTTGATGTTATACGAAGATCCTGTTGTCAAGACTTGTCTGAACATTGGTTCAGAAACAATGGAAATCACAGATACACTAAGCCAAGAAAGTATTTTTCCCCAGCTAACAAAAACAGCTTTCATACGAGGAAAATGGTCTGGTCCTGAATAGCTTATGTCTCTCAGTGCACAGGGGGTGTATTTTTTATAAGTTGTTATTCTTGAAGATATTAAACTTACAAATATAGCCCATAGGCATGGCTGACTTGACAGACAAAAGGGTCAGTAGCTTTCTGCAAAAACGCTACGGAAGGCCTTGTCTACATATATTTATATAACTCAAAGTAACACTGGCCAACTGTGGAAAAGGAATTTCAATATCTTGTCCTTGCCAACCAATCTGACCAACAAAAATGATAAACACTCACAAGGTCGTGGTGAATTCTCAAGAAGACAGTACCTTCTGAGGAGGTTAACCTTTGGGATGTTGAGTTTGGGATTCATCAGTAGTGTTCCTGTGGCCCATGAGGTGTTGCAGCCCTTACACACTATCCACCCTCACCATAGGCAGCCAGCTGTAGGATGATCAGTCCCATGCCCAAATTCTGAGCAAACCTCCAGACTTCTTACTGGGGGCCCAGCTGGGGTCGTTCCCCCTCATCCAGAGCTTCCCTCTGCTGCCGCTGCAGTCTTGATTGTGATGTGCTGGCTCTGGCCCCTGAGTCCCAGGCCTCTCCACAGCTTGGTGGTAGATGTTGCCACGAAGTCTCTATATCCAACCTCTGCTGGACGGATTTCCATGTTCCAGCAGTGATGTTGTGCTTCACTACCAAGATCAGCATAACACTGGTGTTTTTGCACAAATACCACATCCAGGGAATCTTCCCAGGGTACAGTGAGCTCGATGATATAGGTCTTCTTTAGAGAAGGGGACCAGAGCACAACGTCAGGTCCTTGGAGGAAACACCAGTGTTTGGCCCATATCCACCAACAGCTTCCACTCACATGCTAACACAGTTGGCCTCTTTCCAATAGTATTGAGATGCTTTTTGTTGCTTTAGCCCCTCACAGACATAAGCAGTTGCCCACAAGAGGTTGGATACTGGTGGTTGTAGAGAGTTGATGGCAGCTCTGTTGCACTCCGGGGTGGCAGCCAGGCTCTTGAGGATTTGGTTGTGTTGCCAGGTGTACTGCCCTTTGGTGTGACTGGTCTTTGACCCTATTAGAATGTTCTAGAGAGAGACTGGCTTTGCGCAAAGGGAGCAGCCTGGATCCTTTCCAAACCACTGTTGATGGCTGGACATGGTCAGTAGCATTGATGGAGAAGCTCAAATCCCATTTTCATGGCCCCCACTTCCCTCCAGTGTTGCTCCAAGCTAAACCTTCAGTCGCTCCTCTTCTGTGCTGAACACTCCCCATAATATCAGCACGTCTGAGAGCTAGTGTTGCTTCCTCCATTGCTGCTGCTGGTATCCAATTATGCCCAGTACTCAGGTTTGGTGCATTGTTCCTCATCACTACGTCAATCTAAAGTTATATAAAAGACTTTGACATTTCATAAAATAACAATCATATCACGTAGAAATTAAGTCTAAGTACCACTGCAATTTGTAGTGCTTGTCGTAAAGACCTTAGGGCTTTTATAAAGCAATATAAAGCAAACATTTCCGGTTTATTGGTGACAAAAACTGGGGTCTGAGATTTGTAATGGGAGAAAAAAATCCTCAAGATACTTAAGATCTATTAATAATTTGAACCTTCCCTCAAATAATTCATGCTCTTGGTTGTTTAAGATTTCATGATCTTCAATAAGCAATTAGAGCAGTGCAATCTGAATAAATTTGAAGTTATCAAAAGCAGTGATTAGAATAGAATTTTTCAGAGTACAACTCACTACTTTTTGAAATGCATGTAATTTGTTTAATAGTTAGAATATCTTGACCTGTTTATGAATTTAAATAATCCATCTTCTGGCCTACATTAAATATTTTTGAGATTACTATTAATTTTCAATAAATAATAAAGAGAGTGATCAGGGGCTTCCAAAAGTTCAACACAGACACTTACTGGCACATTTTGTCCTCATGTCCACACAGATGGATACCGGGCAGAATACTTTCATATGGTTTATTTATAGTTTATATTTGTCTGGATGAGCTGCCTTTATAGAAATATTTTGTTATGAACTGTGAAATTTGCACATCAGCCAAAGATTCCACTTAACAGTGTCCTAGTAAGAAGTGGGTCCCCCTCCCCATCAAGTTTATCATCTATATTTGTACAAATTGGAGCTCAGGATGGGAGCAGACAGCTCAGCTCTACATGGACAAGAAGACAGACAAACTGTTCTCTACCATCAGAGCCAAACAAAAGCTGACAGCACAGAGCTACAAATGCTTTTGACAGGTTTTGGGGTGAAATCAGAACAATATGCTTTGTATATCACATATTCAGAGCAATTTAAACTCAACTTTAGGTACTAGGGTTTTGTAGAAGTTAGCTGCATGATCAGTAGATGATAGCTGAAGTCATAATTATTGTAAATCATACACCGTAAACTGTGAGAAGTTGAGCTTACTGAAAAAAATCTAGGAAACCAATTGCACTAAAAAGATAAGCATAAAGATAAAGTTAGATGTATTGTAATGATCTTCTTTAGCTTTTTTTAAAAAGTAAAAATTCCTCACAAATAAACTGAATAATAACTACCCAAAGACATTGGATGTGAATAAAAGAGTATGCACACTATAAGAAGAAACCTATAGAATCTACTCAATATAATTGAGGTAACAATTTGTTACCTCAGTTTGATCGCGTACATTTTACTCAATTTTTCTTTGAGTAAATATCACCTAAATGTATCAACAATAGTAAACTCAAATACAACACCCAGCCAGGACCTGACCGCAGCACCATAGAATAAAGGGAAGCTGGTGATGGAGGGGATCTGGGGGGAGTGACAAACTCAGTACCTGCAGCTGAAAGTTGAAGCTTCTTAGTTACATATCCCAGTTCCAGTTTTACTGTCTGACTTTGAATTTACTTGCAGCACCTGGGGACACAGTTGTGCTCTTAAAGCCATCAGAAGACGATTCATTTAAAGCTTGATACATTTAATTAAAACTACAGGCTTGGCATGTCTTTCCAAATGTGAATATATGTTCTCTTGGTTCATGTATTCATGAGGGGAGGGGGCATCTGCAGCTGTGGGGTGAACCTGTGCAGGTGAGGAGACGCTGTCACTGAACTCCAGAAGGCTTAAGGTATCATGTTTATTTAGTTCCATTTAGATATAAAGTTGAAATGGAGGGGAACCCTTTAGATCCAACATTTAAGTCAACACTTTTGTTTCCTGTTTTCAGGAGACATTTGAGTCCAAATGTTTAAATGGTGATATAAAATATTTTTTCTGTTTGTTTTTTCCCTCCTGTTTCTCATTCTGTAGATGTGAGTTGTATTATTGTTTTTTTACTTTTATATTGTATTGGACTTTTAGGGTAAGGCCTTTTCTTTCTATTTTTCAAACATTTCAGTGTTGCTATTGTATGAATGGAGAAATGATTTCAAGCAAATTGTCTGGCTTTTTAGCTTTTGTGCTCAAGTATTTTGCCTTTTTATATGTGCTTTCCATCTTAATATAGTCTGTACAATTAAATAACCCTATAATTAAAATTCATCCAGCAAGTGAAATGTCTACAGTTATAATACTTAGGTGCAGGATGATTAAATGATGTGACACATATATAAAAACTATGGCAATGCTGTAAACCACACCAATCTGTGACTGTACTGACAGCGGAGCTTCATCAGGATTAATCTGATCCTGCTAGTTAGCCTGGTCTGGAGCAGGCTGACTGTAGAGAATAAGTTACCATGGTAACTTGTCCAGGATAAACTTGTGCTGCTTTGCTGAGTGCAAATTGTTACTTCAGTTTAATTGAGTAGATTCTAAATGTTACTTTTTATAGTGTATAGCCTGTATGCTTTCCAAATCCTTCCCTGTACATGTTTGACAAACAGCCTGTTGAGAACATCCTGATTTATATGTGTATCTTATTTATTTGCATTAATTGAAAGTTACACTTGAGCACTTCTTGGCCCTTTTCTATATAGAATAAATCTTGATGACATTTAGAAGCCAAGAAATTTTAACTCAGCCCACATGCACCTGGAGCCAGAGCTGTTATGCACAGCACGACTCCTCGTGCAGCCAACATTCTAGCAATGGGAGGCTGGCCTTAGATAGGTTATAAAAATCTGTCAGATGAAAAGGACACTTTTATGAGTGGATCATTTAACATTTTGATAAACGAGGAGGAGCAGCCATCGTTGGCTGTCGGATCAAGAGCTTTTGGCTACCAAGGGCATTATCTGACACTCAGCACAAAGTGAGCACAGCTCAGAGAAGTTCTTATTGTTGTTTCTGACCCAAAGAGTTGTCATTCACACCCTGTGCACACATTGTGTAAGTAGCAAATGTGCTTGCACCCATCTGTCTACCCACGAGCATGGTGACCTCAAATTTTGCTTTGACCAGTTGCGGTGATGACACATTGCTGCCTTGAGGCAACATAAAGTAATTGTACCACTGACACAAATGTCTTGCCTAAACTCAGTAGCATAAGGTAATTTTAATGAACACCATTCAGTATGTAAGAGGCACCTTCACCTTTTTTTCTGCTGGAAACCTTCAGAGACTCATAATTGCAAAAGCATCAATTAAAGACATGGTATGCTTAAGGTCTATTCTTTGCTATCAGTGTGTAAGGGGTGAAATGTGAAACACTGATTGTCTCTCTCTGGTTAGCATTTGTCCATTTTTTGTGTGCCAAAAGTTCCTGTGTTTTTATACATTTCTGGTTTTGTGAACTGGCATTACATAATGTGGCTTTACCCTCCTGTTGTCTTTGGGTCAGTTTGACCCAGTTTCAAAAGTTATTTTGTTGTAACTTTGGTTTTCTTTCATAGAATTGATTGAAAGTTTCATGGATGGTTCAATGCAATGCTACTTAAATGTAAAATTAGTTTTGACTATTATCATTAAGTTTAGTAAGTTTTATATAAAATTATACCTTCTTCCTACCATTCAAGAAATTTAAATGATTGCAAAACAATATCCAGTCATCACTTTGACAGATACCTGTCTGTGATATTACATCAATTTATGCACCTCTGATAATAACCTCAGTTAAAAAAAAAAAAGAACAGGATTTGTGTTTTTCTTCTACTCAAAGAAGAGCTATATTTTTATGTAAGTAAGGTCTATAACACTATATATCATAAAAGTAATTACTAAATATATGTTAAGACATTGGAAACATCTTCAAAAAAATGAAGACAAATAAATTGGGGGAAATATTTCATCTTGTACTTTATACGCAGTGATAACCAGTGGTGTAGAGTAAATCTGAAGACAACGGGAGGGTTAAGGCTCACAATAATAACCAACTAAGCAAGAGACATTTGCATGCACTGCCCTCTGACCTTTAACCTACAACTTCTGTGTCCCTATGAGCAAGAATGTTTAACAAGCATTCCAAATTGCAGCAGAGTTTGAGACAGTTTGGGCTACAGAGGAAATGCACATTCCTTAAGATAGCAAAAAAACAGACCTTAAGTACAACAAATGACATTTAAAATTGAATAAATAAAAGAGTTGTGCTAAATAAGGAGTGAATCAATCAGCTTTGTATCTGAAATTTTAACCGTACCTTGATAATTCTGTTTTGCCAGCAGGACTGAGGCATACCTTTCAATAATTTCATAAGACACTTCGACAACACACAGGGGTAAGGAAGCACTAAAAGTCCTTGTTTTTTCTATAAATTTGCCCTGGTTTCACCAGGTTACAAGTTAATTTAAGTTTCTTCCTCAAGTTAAACACTTCATTTTCTCAAGGTAACGTGCTGTTAATTTGTAGCCGTCTTATGTCACCCCTTGGGACATAAGTGATGCAAAAAATCCTTCCATGACAACCAAATCTTTTCTGTCATGACAATTCCTGTTCATTTTTAAGTATGTGCATTGGAAACTCAATGTTCAATTGAATACAGACAATTACTGTTGCAATCTGGCAAAGCTGGATGTGTTTGTTTTTCTTGGAATTCTGACTGCAAATCAGAAGTGTTCCCATCTCAATGCATGGAGATTTGATGCCAGGAGAGCCTGATTAGTACAGGAAGTGCTCTCTGCTTGACTGGCAAAGGTCGATGCCACACGCACACAAAAAATGATGTTGCAACCACCTCAAGATACATAGAGAAAAATCTTTGGGTGAAAGTACGACTGTTCAAAGAGTCTGTCCTTATGATTTATGAGGTGGCTTACGCTGCCATGGTCGCAGAGGTTCAGTGGTGGTGATTTAATAGTGTCATAATATTAAATGTGGACACAAATGTATTTCTAAATGGGATGATACTGTCTCTGATAACCATATTAATTGTCATGTAATTATTTTGTTTGTATTTTAATTTAAAGTGCACAAAAATAATTTTATAATTGACAACCTGTGACCCCAGGTTGGGAGATTTGGAGGACAGTTCCTGATCAAAACCCCATCTGTTCTAAGCTGCATTCTCTCTGTAATTTCACCAGTTCATCTTAACCTGATGTTACTTTTGCTTGTTTTTTTTACATTCATTTAATTGTGTTATTACATTAAATGTGTTTTGAATCACTGTGAAATGTCCTTGAATGCTGAGAAGGGTGCTTTTAAATTAGGTCTATTAATATTATTTTGTACATAACCTCATAGTCTCATGGGAATCAGTTCCAACTTAAGGACCACAGTGAAAGCTGTAAATAATCCTTCTTGAAAAAAAAAAAGGAAAGACGGAAAGTTTTCTACACAGTCCATGGGGCAGCTGTGCCTCAGTGAGTTGGTGAGGGTTTTGATCCTAAGTCCCATTGTCAATTTATCAATGTGTCTTTGGGCAACGCACTTATTTTACTCTGCCCCTGTGCCCTGCTGTGGGTGTATGGATGTGGAATGGATGGGTCAATGTGACTTGTGCAATGTAAAAGCCACTGAGTGGACCAAAGACTTAAGAAAGCACTTTATGAACAGTACGTATTACCATGGATTTGCCAGTTTATTTTCACTCATTGAATAACCTGTGTATATATTTGTGTCTGTGTGCTGAAACAACTCCCCCCGTCTGTACCTGTCTGCAATCAACCCACCAGTTCAACAATATCTCTGGTCTCGATATATCCTCCGTCAGATCAGTTCATTTCGTGGTTGACCACTGATCCAGGCCTATTTTTCTGATTCTTTTATATTTTATCTCCTTTGCGTAGTATGGCTCTGAATGTTTCCTCCTGTGCTACAAGATCACTGACTGTTAGTCTGCATTCTTGCGATGCTTTGCCTGCCAACTCGAGCTGTTAGTCTTCCTGAGACATTCCACTCCACTCAAGCTGGTGCTGCCATCCTGCCTTCTCCTTCTGCCAGTGACCTCCCCCATCATTCCACCTTCATTCCTGACTTCTCCTAAAATAAAACATAGCTTCTTTTTTGTCTGAGTTTGTGTCCACTCTATGAATCATTACACCACATGCAACAGAAAATGGTCGACCTCCCCAGAGCCCACTTTCAAAACCACTGCTCTAAGCCACTTACAAAGCTCATCAAGACAAAGAAAATCCTCATCCTGCCTGATGTGATCCAACTGCATGCACCCCTGCAGAATTTCCTGCTAATGTTTAATACAGGGCAGCCACTTCATTATTTACCCTGTATAAATTAAGTTGCGATAAAATTGATTAACCCCAGCAGCTCACAGTGCTGCCCTTTAGATGTGTATCAGCATTGGACTAAGAGATATTGACATAGCAAGTCTCTATTTGCTGACAAGCGTGTGACTGAAGGCAAAGTAGCTGTTACTTGGCTGAGGCAAGAAATGCACTATTGAGAGGGAGAAGAGGAAACAAATTAAAATATGAAGCCAAAAAGTGTAAATGATAAAGCTGTTTTTTCTTCTTGTACAATCATGGGAAGCCCAAAGGGGAATAGTGAGGTGTTTAAAAAATTGGGGCCAATATCTCTTAAAGCTTTCTAATGTCCTTTATTGCATGGCAGAGATGACCTCTTAAGCCTAAAGTAGCAGATAAGTCTGCACTTGGCTTCTGACCTTTAGTCAGTATTGTTATAACTAAAACAGTTTTTTAAAGGATATAAAACTCAATCTCTCTTTGCAAAGAAAAAGCTCTTAAATGTTTGTATTTGAGGGACTCTAACACTAAAGGAGAAAAGAAATATAAGAACAGGATGTGACAGGGGAACAGGGGAAATCCTTCATGACTGAGGGCCCTGCTCTGTCTGCTAATGACTGGGTTTTCAACAGGACAACACTGTAGTTCATAATGTCTGCCTGACAAAGGACTTCTTCTTCTTCCAGAGGAATAATCTCACTCTTTTGGACCATCCTGTGTGTTCCCCTGATCTAAATCACATTGAGAACATTTGGGGATGGATGGGGAGGGAAGTTAGCAAAAATGGACGTCAGTTCCAGACAGTGGATGCCAAACATGAAACCATCTTCACCACTTGGGGCACTTTTCCCAGTAGCCTCCTGGAAACACTTTTCAGTTTCAGTTTCAGTTTATTCGATTAGCATTTAAAGACCACGCACAACAAATATATCATAGATCCAAATATCACATAACGGTTGAAGCTAATCGAAAGGGTGTAGGCTGAAGCTTATGCTTATTTTGCCGACCCGTTTTGCAAAAAATAAAATACAATTAAACAAATAAATACATGTAGAAATAAACTTAATAAACTTAATTAACTTGATTACATGGTCTGAGTAACACCATACATTTTCTTAATGGAGAAAAGATATACATTTTCAAAACATATTATAGTAGTAAAAATAATCCAATGAAATCATTAGCAATATTACAACCAAACACAACCCAAGTTCCAATATTTTGTTGTTGTTTTCTTCACATTTGATTTACATATTTTCTTATTACTTTGGTTTTAAACATGTTTTTAAATGAAGAAAGTGAATTACACATTTTTAATTCACTGTCACAACTATTCCATAAGTTTACACTCACATCAAGCATGAACAAACCCATTTATCAAGTGATCAAAAAGAGTGGTGGAGCTCCTCATTACTGAGTCTTTTTTTTCAAACTTTGATTTCTATTGCGGGGGTGAGGTAAGGGGGGGGGTCTTCTTTTTTTTTTTTTTTAACTACAGTCGTAAACATTTGATCACCTGATGAACAGCCAACTTAATTGATGTTTGCGAAAAGTTGCCTATCCGATTTTTTTTTTGCTCTGATTTTGTCTTTTCATGCATTTTGAAACTCTACTTAGAGCCTTTTTAAGATCTTACAGTGGAAAATGCATGTGGTAAGACTTGTATCAGGTAGGTATCTTCAAGAGAACAATCAGTCCGATTTTTGACTGTTTTATCAGCTTGTTTTTCTCACTGATCACTCAGTTGTGTCAAGAATTTGATTCTGTCAAGTGACAACCCCTTGAAAAGTGCTTTAAACTTTGCATAACAAGAGCACAGCAGAGATAGCAAGATCAGAAGAATTACACTTTTTTACTAGATTATTACTTATTAGAGTTTTTTACTTTTTATTGACACTGAGGCAGGAATATTAGTTTCAGTTAGCATCATTTTAGTAAACATTTAGCAGGAATGCTATTTTTCATTGTTGTGCTTCATTGGTTGGCTGAACAACATTGGTAATTTAAAGCCTTACCATGTCTTATATTATCACAATAGTGTTATGTGCGTCTAACAACTGTTCATGTTGAGTTTCATCACCCCTAAAACAATCAAAAAATAACAAAAGTATTTGTTTTTCCGTGCATGATCCTTTTTCCTGTACTGTTTTGTTCTCCAAATACTGGTGTCAAAACACTTTGATTTTCTGGTTCCAATGTTGTGTAATTGTACATGAAAAAACTCCATGCAACACAAATTCAGTGTGGCGCATAAATTATCCTCCCTTCTGTGTAGACAAATTTAAATGTGCTTTTCTTTTCTCTCTAAAATCATTACTCTTCCCATAGCTCAGTACAACAACAGTAAATGGGGAGTTGCATAAGTGACTTCACTTTGGTTGGAGGAAGGTTCAGATGTATAGGCTGATGCTACAGTGAAGATAGACTTTTGAATTTTGTATGACCAGCAGTTGTGGGACCAACTGACAGCATGCAGTAGTTTTCAAGGAAGAGAAATTAGGTTTGCTTGCAGCAAAAGTGCTTGTGAGTATGCTGATATGCTTTATAGATGTGGGTCATTAAATCACCATCATTTTGAAGTTGAGTTTGTATAAGCATTTCATAGCAGACTCCATCTAGCAAAATGATACTAACGCTGCTGATGAGTGGAGGAAAAATGTGGTGTAGTGTTTTCTGTATTTACTGCTGGAGAATGCATGGGCTCTGTCATTCTCACACTTAATTTAATCATTTCTGGCCTCCACAGCTGGCATCTAACCTAAGAAAAAAAAGCATGAGTGTCTGTTGCAAGTAACAGCTATTTGAAATGTGGCTGTGTTGGCTGAGAGGACTGTGAAATCAGAGGCCTTCTACCCTGGTCACAGTTGAAAATCCCCATTAAGGCACAGTCACAGACAGAGTCCAAAGATTAACACAGAGGAGAGATTCATCAACACAATTACCAGATGACCGGGGGTTTAGACTAGAACCTACACAAAGACAATGCCTCATGTAGCATGAAAGTGTTGGAGCACTGTACATTTAAATATGCCAGGTGGACTTGAATTTTCCATTTCAAAAGACTTGCAAATACAGAGATGTCACAGTTGCAAATTTCCATGGTAAATACATATTTTTTCCATGGTGGATTGTTTGACAGGGATTGGCAAACTGAAAATTCTTTTTCTCTGGATCTCACTTTCACACTTTCTCAAATATAGCACTTTCTTTTGACTCCATGTATTCTCTAAAAACAGCGGCACTTATTTTTGAAGGGGAAAAAATTGTGGTGATAAAGTTCTATTTTCATTGTCCTGTTTGCTGTTTTACCTTTTTTTTTCTTTTCCTTAGTTATCAGAATTTGAAGACTAACATTGTGCAATTAAATTGACAAAGAATTAAGGCAGAGGTGATATTTAGGCTAACTACACAAGATCTTTTATTATTACCACTAAGTTAGATAAGGCAACCACAGAGCCATAAATATATGTCATGACATAATCCACAAATATGACAGACTAAAACATTTATACATATGATAAAGAAAAAGAACAAACTTATAAGAAGTTTCAACCTTATACATACATATTAAAAGATAAAAAAGGAAAGAGTATTAACCAAGTAAAAATGATTCATGTGGGGTATAAGATATTTGTATGGCAAATTACACTTGTGCTCACAAGTATAACACATACCTGGCCAGAAGAATTTATGATTTCTTAGCCATTGTTTTCCAGAGATAATGAATGCTAACACAAAAACCTTTCTTTCACTCATGGTTAGTGGTTGGGTTAAGCCATTTTTTTAACAAGGAACCGTTTACTCTTTTTAAATCATAATGACAACAGAAACTTCCAAATTGACCCTGATCAAAGGTTTTTATCCTCTGGTGATTTTGTCCTGAAAACATGAACACAAGTTAACACAAATGTGTTTGAATGTCTCCTAAAGGTAACCATCCTCACCTGTGATCTATTTGCTTTAATCAGTGTGTGTGTATAAAAGCTCAGTGAGTTTCTGAGCTCCTGACAGACACGAGCATCTTTCATCCAGTGCTGCACTGACATTTCTGGATTCAGACACATGAGAAAAGCAAAAGAATTGTCAAAGGATCTAAGTGTAGCCGGTCTACTTTTCGGCACGTCTGTCTATGTTGCGTCTGTTTACAGGATCAATGGAGACTGCTGCTGCTTCAGGATTTTTACTCTGTGTGTGATACACGAAAACACATCAGCAACACTGCTGCCGCTCACACACACACACCTCTCCTCAGCACCAAGTTGCAGACTCAGAGGGTGTAAAAAGAATAACAGACAGACGCACACTGCATCTCAAAATTACAATTCAAACAAAATCATCATTTTTCTGACCAAAAAGACAAACGAACAATACATGAAGCAGCATAAAAGAACACATACTTGTGTGTGATACTCAAAAACGCATCAGCAACACTGCTGTCGCTCACACACACACCTTTAAAAGAAAAACGAGCGGGTTAGCATAGCCGTCCTTTTAGCTTAAAATGAATGAATGAATCTGACGGTAAACTGTTGTTCTGATCAAATCTAGAGCATACACACAAAAAGATAGCACGAACCGATCTACAAAAATTCAGTTAACTTTGTACATACAAGTTTTACCCACATCGATCTTTTAACGTGTTTTTTTACATTTTATAGACCAAGAGCCATTTACGATTCTCAGCGCCAAGTTAAAGACTGCAGAAGTGGGTCATAGCGGAAAAGAATTTCAAAATAAAAGTCTTGGGACTTTGTGAAATATACATACATAAAAAAATAGGAATACATCGGCTACATCCTCCCCTCCTAAATTTGATCAAAATCCATACCACATCTGTAGAAATACATTAGAACTCTGGGACAAATCACACACAAAATAGCTAAACCCCGGCAGGGATGCACTGGAAAAACTCTAACCTTTACAATCAGCTGAAAAAGCCACCTACAAAAATAGGTTCAGAGAATTCACAAGGGTGATCAGGCCTATGTCTCTCGTAGATGAATATGATGCCTTGTACACCATAGACCGCCTGCCACTTAAAACAAAGAATTCATACCACATGTGAAATCCTTTTTTGGTCAAAATGTCCCTTTAAAGTTCATATTCACAAAACTACAAATACTAAAAAAACAAACAAACAAACACATGATGTCCCCTTAGAACAATGTAAGGAGTGACTGTGACTTTCTCCTAACTGAACTGGCTAAATCCATGAAACCATGTGGCTTTTGAACCATAGACTCAATGAGACGGTTAACTTTTCTAATGAAGAAGTACAAAATAAGGGATTCTGTGGAAACCAAACCACTGTCAGGTAAACCAACAAAATTTTCCACCACAACCGCCAGGAAAATTGTTCAGGATACAAAAAAACAAACGAAAAAAACAACAAAACAACAACAAAAAAAACTTCAAGCTGTCATTGATGTTACAGGGGCAATTAGGAAGTTTCTGTTGTCATTATGATTCAAAAGGAGTAAAAACTGTTTGTTAGAAAATGGCTTCACCCAATCACTAACCATGAGTAAAAGAAAAGTTTTGTGTAATCATTCATCATATATTCTGCTAGGGTATGTAAACTTATGTGCACAACTATATGTGGCTCCCCATGTACATTTTGTGTTGTCTTTTGTTTCTAAAAGACAACTAAAAATATTCTTACTCTGTTAATGGAATGACTAGATAGTTCATTCTAGAAAAACAATGACAGGAAACAATAATAAACGTTCCAACATCAAATAAAGTGTTGGATTTTTCCTTGAAGCGTGCTAATTTTGGTTTGGAATGTAGCACCCTATACCACACTATAATGATAAAGAATTTGCTCAACATTTGTTTCAATTTTTTTTTTTTTT